>JBCAUA010499996.1:8566-32468 GCA_038406235.1 Peronia verruculata | reverse complement strand
TTCTTTCTTTCTTTCTTTCTTTCTTTCTTTCTTTCTTTCTTTCTTTCTTTCTTTCTTTCTTTCTTTCTTTCTTAAACATGGGGTATTTTTCCTTTGCCACACTTATATCATCAAATGCAGGTGGCATTGTGACATTTCCTTAATACTAATGTCTTTGAGGCCTCTCACACTGCTATTGATCAGCATATGAATAAAATTGAAATTGCAATCAGAGATTTATCCCAGTATAGTTTGTGAAGAGATTTACTACTCCTACTTTCCTACTTTTTGAAGAACTAACACTATCTGTCTCTGCCTACTAGGATCAGTTACTTTTGTGGTGTTTCTTACTAACACTTTATGGATGGAGGGTTTTCATTTTACTTAAGATGATATCAGGTGTTTGATTTTTTTTGTGTGGTTCATTATTATCACTCAAATGTCAATGTCAGAACAGATTTGAACATCAGGTTTTGTCATTTTTATGTGTATGTTTTTTTTTTTTTTTATATGTTGACATTTGCCACTGGTGAAAACTGGTTTGCTCAAGGAGGTATCAAGTTACAGGAGCTAACATTATACCCAGCATAAACTACTGTTTCTGACTGCAGGGTTTTGACCCACAAGGCATTTTGGACGACATGAGAAAACTGAAGCTGATTGTGAAAGCTCATGAGAGGAGGATTAAAACTCTGGAGGAAAAACTGTCACAATACGAGAGTGAAGAAGAACAAGTGGAGGAAGCATAAACATCAGCAACACAGCACTGTTTTCTCTCATCGTCACAAATGGTTCTTGCAGTTTTACAATCTTTGTTTGATTTGTAGTTCCTACCAGTATTTGTTTCATCTGTTCTCTTTGTGTGCTTTCTTGATAGTTATATGGTTTGGACACTAACTCTTCTATAAGCTAATCGTATTCTCCCATAGATGTCCATAACTCCAGTAGTTGTAGAATGAACTAGCCACAAAAGCTGAAACCTGGCACATTATTTCAGGCTTTCATTGGTCGACGTATTCATTATGCCTCAAAAAAGCAATTACATAACTTCTTACCCATTCATTTCAGTCATTCTATGACAGTCTTGTTACAATAAAACGTGTGCACAGATGTATATGTGCGGTAGCAAGAATTTGTTGGGAGTGCCATATAATCATTTTGTTTATAAACGCAAATTTGACCAAGCTATACTTGGTTGTTATAGTATTTCATTTAGTTCAAGACAAGTACAAATCTCTGAAAAATGAGAGAAGAAGCTAAATTAAATTTCTTTTGTTCGTGTAGTAGATATCTGTACAGTTAGAGGGATTATATTAACTCTTGTACAGATACAAGTGAAAACGTACTGTAAGCTAGATCTATATGTTATTCATAGTTAGTTTACTGCTGTTTCCAGTGATAGTAAGACAGAAATCAGAGCACATTGTGAGATATCATCTTATTCCTGATTTCACAGTTTCTGAGTGTTCGTTTGTGTTATGTGTTTTCCATTGTTTCTGGCTGGTGCCTTGATCAGCAGTGATGGGATTTTTCCTTCCTCTCTGCCTGGTGTTGGATTTCATTGCTTTGCTCTCACTTCATTGGTCAGTCTGGACCTTGATGTTGTTTCTAATAGCAGAAATGGGGAGATGAGCATTGCTGTGTGTGGTTTGTACAGCTATAGAATGACCACTGCAGCTGTGTGCTGAGTTTTTTGCTACTCTTTATTATAACCTCAGTGACATCTACTGCCTGCGGCTTGCCATCCTGGAGAACTGCCACCTAATCCCTCTTTGTCTTGGCATATCAAAAATATTACATATAATTACATATAAATACTGTACTGAAAATAGAAATAATATCACTGTTATGTTCAGAAGCAGCAAAGCTGAAAGATCTCAAGATTTTCCTGTTTTTCCCATTGCCATTATATATTAAAATAAAACAATATATGTTTCTGGTTTTTATTTGAAAAAAGGGCATTTGCCTTATCAGCTGTTTAATGTCATCATATTACAGTTCTTTCCTGTGAAATAATATTGATTTGCAAATTTCTGATAGAAGGTCGATAGCAGTAAAGCAGTGAAAGCTGGAGATACAATAATGTGGATGTGATAATGAAGACAGGATAGTTAGGGACAGTAAGTGATAAAATGATTAAAAGAAACTAAAGGCAGTTTTGATGGCCAGCGATTACTCCATAAAAGTTGGTAATTGTAAATTAAGATTGAAATAAATCAGAATTCTTCATACCAAATAAACTGATGTTCTTGAAAAAGCCTGAGAAATTTATAAAATGTCAGGTAAGTTCATTGCAAAGATATTTTACCTACTGCCAGCATTATAGTTTTTCTTTGCTGCCCTTTTTAATGCATTTTATACATAATTTTTCTTTGGTTGTTTTGAATTGTAATAGTTAAAAACAATGAATTTTGCGCCTGAAGTTTACCAAGGAGTGAAGGAAGCTGCCAAGTTATTTGATGCAGAGCTGAGATGAGAGGTCAAATTACCTTCTGAGTTGAAATGTTGTTGATGTGTTTTTTTTTGCAAATATTTTCCTGTTTGACTTTTATTTTCAGTTTGTGAAATTGTAGGAAATAATATCAGCTGTTCTCTGCACTGAAACCTCACACAGTGTTAGTCCACTCATTGTTGTCAGCCTTTGATGTTATGGTACCAACACTCCTCTCTATAATGTCATGTGAAGAGTAGAGACAGCCACTGGATGGTTCACCAGCGGCCAATTTTGAAATATCTTCATACTAAGATACTTGTCATAGTTTTTAATGTTAAGTTAGATTCTAAGTACTTTGGGATGACAGTTGCACTAATTAAAATTAGCATTGGTGTCTTTGGATGAGAGTGAAGGAATTTGTTTGCATGGCACAGGGAGTGTTTTAAAAAAAAAAAAATTATGAACCCACACACTGTATAACCTGAATTTGAGACAAGGAATTAACAAGGTAAAATTTTAGTCTTTCCGTCGATACAAATCTCAATTAATTTCAAAGCCCAAAAGTCACTTCACCAAGCTGCAAACAACTGAAAGTTACCCCCGCTTGGATTCATAGGTTGTCATAGAAATGATGTCTGTATGTTGTGGAATTTGGTTAGACCCAGTCTCTTCTAGTAATATCAGATTATTGTAGATTAAATGAGCTAGTCAGTTACACATATTTCTACAGATATTTCACTCTTTTGCTAAATATATAGACATGATAAGATTTTGCCCAGAAATAATCGGAGAGTTCATGTTAAGGGCTTGAAACCTATATTGTGTGATTAGCAAGGCAGATTAGTAAGGAACATTATAGCCACTAATTTCAACTCAAAAGCAGTTCTAGAGCTACGACCTAGCCAAAGGGCTACAACGCCCCATGGCACTCCTTGCTGGGATTGTCGATCTGGATCTTGGTACTAGTATTTGCCCCAGGGTGTTTGTTCTGACTATAGAGACTTGCCTTGGCTTCAGAATGACACAGCGCAGGCCCAGATTGACCACATTTCTGACCAATGTCTTCCTCTAATCCCTCCCCAAACCTCACCCCTTCCTCACATGTAATAACATTTGCAATGAGCCAATGGTAGGAGAAGAGATTTATCTACAGACATGTCAGTTTCATATGACAGTTTCAGATTTTCTTAAAACCTGATGAGCAAAATCGTCCATAACTGCTTGGACAAAACCACTTCACATAGGGGTGTATTTACATTTATGTTATAGAGTCTCAGTGTAAACCGCAAGCTAGCATCCCTGTGACCACGTGGACTTTAATTATTCTTATAAGATCAGATGGGCCGGCGTTGATGGGGCAGCAGTGACTACAAAGAAATATACAGGTGATCTAATGTTGGCACAGAGTGAGAGCACAAGAGAGCTATCTGAAATGTAAACCAGTAGATACACAGGCTTTTTATCTTTCATTCATAGCAATATATTTAACTTTTTTATTGTCATGTGATCGTCTAAGTCGATATAGATTCTGATTGCACATGAGAGGATTGCCTAGTAACCACAAACAGCTATTTTGCGCTCGTCAACACTCCATTCTGTAAATTGTGCTTGGGGAGCACATGAAGTGCTGCACTCGGCTACAGAACACGCCTCAGATCTACTTGTCTAGTTCTGTGAACATTGATTGGCTTCAGTATTAACCAGCCCCCTCTCTAGATTTTCTTACTCCATATTGTGAAAGGCAGTTGAGCGAGAGGATCTTATGCAGTTATAGCCTATTTACTCGGCTCAGTGTCTGCGTGGCTAGTAGGTTCCCAACTTCAAACAACAAAGCCGACAGACCTATGGAACGTTACAATATGAGGCAAGTTTGATGTCACACAGAGACAAGAACTAGCACAGATTTCTCATCTCCTTTCCCACCCCACTCTCTTTAGTATTACATCAAAACCATACTTTTAAAACTAACACTGTATTTCATCAGCCAGGATGAGGAGGGGGAGGGGGGTGTTAAAGTGCAGAAACATGGAAGGAACAAAGATATTGTTAATGTTATACCATATCATAGATTGCTATAATTATTGATTCTGATCATGCTGGATGTCACCAAAAATTCCACTCCGGTTTTCACGTTGTTCTTTCATTGTCATATTTATATAATACTGTACATTATGTACATGAAACTTAGATCTAGACCAGAATATTCTGTGGTGCTTACCATTTAACAGACCAAAGAATTAACTGTAAATTGTGACTGTATATTTCCTGGATTTTATGTTATTTTGAAATACTATGTATTTGACAACATGTATGGATAACTACTGTGTGCAAAAATTCTGTGATTGGATACTTCAGAACTAATTTTAGCATCAAATTCTTCGTAGTATGTAAAATCCCTATTTTAGGTAAAAAATCTTTTTTTTTTTTTTTTGTTAAGAGAAATCCTTGATTCAACCATGATGGGGTTGGCAATCCTATACATAGGTTGTTCAGTTTAGATCCATTCTTGTAAATAAAAAGAAGTGCAGATTTCAGTGTTATTAAGTCAGTTATAAAGAGAAGACTAGAGAACTCAATATAATTTAAAATGGTGTCGTTCTTTTCAGGGTGTCAAACAGGTGATCAGCGCATAATTTTTGTATCATAGTTTCAGCGCTGTTTTTTTATGCATGGTTTAGTAACATAGCTCAGAAGTGCTATTGGAGTGCATTCTTACAGGCATGCCACAAATGTTGACCCATGTAGCATTCAGGGTGGTGGACAATAGCATTTGTAGGAATAAAATTGTGATTCTCATCTTTGGCTTCTGAGGGGAAAAAAAAGAAATTGATGCTGTTTTTTTGTTTTTTTTTTCTCTCTTATTAGAACATGTTTCAGGCCCAGTTTTAATAAATCATAAGGTAGAAAATACTATGGCAGTTCCCAGTTTTGTGTGTCTCTTTGCTGTGGACAATCTGGTTATTTGAACTGGTGTAAAACCAGATGTAGTCTTGATTTGAGTGAACGGATTCAGACCAGTTTGCTTGAGTATGCCTCTACCAGGTGACTGAAATTTAAGTGTTCGAGTCCCAGTAGGAGTGTCTGAAATAATTCAGTTGTGCAAGGCCCACCTCTGTTGTGGAAGGAAAAGTGTCCAGCCCAGCGGTCAGTGGAAATGAATAGTCCTTTTCCTCGTGTATGCTGCGGTGGAAGTGATCTTCCTGCATGAGATCAGTGTGCCCTCACTCACCCGACTAACTCTGAAGTGCAGATTGTTGACAATATTTGTGGGCTAACTGACATTTGTATGGTGTGAAAAATGATGCCAATGAAATGACACATTTTTAAAGATTTTTGCAGAGCTGGACCCTAACAATCAATTTTTAAACATTTTATGAAAGAATTACAAGGTTTCACACTTTTTTTAACATTATTTAAAAAAAAAAAAAAAACGAAGCAAAACCTGATGTAATATTTTTCATTAAAAGAAGTGAATGAAAAATAAGAACTTAAAATTTTTTTTTGTTTGCATTTCCTTCTAGAAGTTAACACAGCTGAAGTTAGCTGAAAGATTTATATATATAGAAAATGTCAAAATACTTGATATTCATATTATGTTTCAGCGTTTCTTTAACCAATCAATGGCTTTCATTCATATTTTTGTTGTTTACTTTTGGTTGTGTGAAACACAAGAGTTCTTTTGTTTTTCTGTTCAAGAGAGCTTTCTTTTCTCTATATATATTCAAGATTTAACTTGCCTACTTTTTTGTTTCCTATTTCCTTTTCATGACCTGTCTAATCCTGATGGTGATGTGCATGGCTGCCAACATCCTTTCTCCTGACCCCACGTGCAGCAGCATTCAAACAAGCAGGATGGAATTGACCTGAAGGAACTGCAGGAAGAGATTGTGGAGCTGAAGAACAAAGTGCGCAAACAGGACAAGCGCATCACTGAGCTAGAGAGCCGTGTTAAAGCTCTGGAACACCAGACAGATGAAGAAGAGGGTGGAGAGGCCTAAACATAGAGAACAGTATTATGTTTCCTCTCATGATACATTTCAATCTTCCTGCTGTAGGCCATTCCATATGTTTTGTTTGTTTGTTCCATTCAGTGCTTATGACAGTTTTTGTCCATGAATAACAAGTATTCAAATTTTATAGCAATGTCTACCATAAGTTGAGTGGCAGTGTCCAGAGAACTTTGTGGACTCAAATTTCACTTTTTTGTTGAATGCTCAATCTGACAGGGAGATTGACTAAACCACTCATTCATTGTTGTTTTTGCCTCAACATTTTATCAGTTCTGTGATCTGCAATTACTCTTGAGTTATAGGTGATTAAAAGATATGAGATCGTAGATTAAGCTAGCAGATGTTGAAAGAACACTGGGAGTATCCTTTCTTGATATGAGAAAATCAAAGCTTGCTATTCTGTGAATCAGATAATAATAGTAACAATTCCTGTTGCTATCACAGAAGCACAATGTAGGGACGTTATATTTGGCTCTTTAACATTTTCTGTGAATGAAACTGTCCATCTGGTTCATATCTTTATTTGAGGAGGAAAAATAATTTATAATTTTTTGCATGGGAGCTAAAGATTATGTCATACAATTTCAAGTTGAAGGGGAATTCTGTGTTTTCGTCATAGGACAGTTTGCTTGGAAAGTGCTATGACGGTATCTTGAAATAAAGCAGAACAGTGCTTCTCTCTTTCCTCTCTCTCATTTTCACTTCATAACTGTCACATTCACAATATACACACACATGTATCAAATGGGTAGTTAGTTTTTAATCATAAAAAATTACTTATAAATCCATCACTATATAGATGGTCCAATAAAAAACATATAAAATCAGTTACTGATGAGTTCATATGAAGTAAATATAGAATTTATATATTATCAGTATGCAGTTCGCAGCATAATGTTCTAGTAACCTGCTGTATATTTTGCATTTGCAGTGATGTTATTAATTAGTCATTGTCATTGAAATTCAGCACATCCTTTCTGCAATTACTGTTCTGTCAAAAAGATATTGACCTATATGCTTTCCTGATAGGTTTAAAAATCTAGGAATGTGGTAACAGTGGCAAATGGTAATGTGGTGCCTTATTTCAGTTCTCCTAAAATAGGATTTGTGAAATGGATCAAGACCCTACATTGTACATCCACTGCAAATTCACATTTGGTACTGGAAATCAATGACAGCCTGTATCGTCATTCTGGGCAATTTGAGAATATTGATGCACTAATGACATCACTTGAGAAATATTTTGTAAACATATTTCAAGAATAAAGGATTGAGCAAAGGCTTCTCTAGGGAACAATGGTTGGAGACATTTGTGATCTTAGGAAATGGCTACAGATATATCAAATATCTTATGTTTTGCCAGAGCTACAATACCCAGTTGTGGTAATTAGGCCATTTCTGTTGTCATCACAAAATTATTTTAGGTGGCAGTTTTATCGGTGCTTTATTGCAGCCGGAGGATCAAGAAAACATTATGGCTGAACTAGCTGAGACCATGATAACTATCGCATATAAATGTGATTTTGTCTGCCTGAACCATTTGTCCATCTTTGACCAATTTTTAGGAAGAAGGATGGATCAGAATATAGTGGCCTCTGGTTAGTTGTTTGTTGTACTGACACACAAGACTCACTACCCAGTGTAAGGAGGGAGTTCAGTTGGTGGGAGTTGCCAAAATGATTTGTTGAGTTCTGCAGGACACTGTTGAAACTTTGTTGAGTGTTCATTCATCACATTCTCTTTTGCATTGCAATTCATGTCATATTAATGCCATGCATAGTTCAGTTTCATGCCTGATGCTTAATGTTTTGAAATTAGTCAGTTGTACTCAATACACTTTTCTAATACTTCAAAGTCTTAGAACCACATGGCAAAGTATTCCTTTGCAAGGTCCTTTATTGAGAAATGAGATGGAAATAGGTGTTCTGTAGACTGTTGAGTATGAATCAAAGTGTGCAATGAAACATATGAATATATATATACATATATATATTATATTATTACATATAACACATGTATCCTTGGTCATCATGAAGTAGCAGTTGAAGACAACAGACAAGATGGGGCTGGCTGTTTTCCTGAAACTGGAAATCTTAGTCTAGCCCATGTATGCTGAATTTTTTAAATTTTTATTTTCAGCTGACTATATCACTACATGTATTTCACTTTAGTTTATCACTGGCAGTTATGAGATTGTGTTAGCTTCAAGCCATCATTCATTGCATCCCGGACTCCTCTGGCTTTTATGGCACTCACTTTTATCAGTTTGTCAGATTACATTTTAAAAAAAAAAAAAGAAAAAGTTGTCAACTATTATTATGTGTGTTACATAATGAGTTACCTATGGTTTAGTGGAGGTCCAGTAGTCAACAACCACAAATATACATGTCTAAGCCATTCATCATTGAGAAAATCAAACATAAGCTTTGAAATGCATACTAATTCTGCAGCTATTGGATTCTTATGGCAGCAAATACAAAATTGTCCATTTGTGAAATGAATTCAAAATAGAGGATATTGAAAGAAGACAAGGCAACAGAGACTGCAAATGAGCTAATATTGTAGTGGATTTGTATGTAAATTCATACATTATTACCTGCTTCTGTGCCTCAGATATACATAGGTCCTTGAACTCTTGTTAGTAAACAATCCTTGCAGTCTATTTGTAAACTTCATTTTATTGATATTTACTTGCAACGGTTGAAAAAAATCTCATAGCAAGCAAGAAAATAACTTGATACTTAACATAGAAGTATGGAATGGTTGAACTTCTCAGAAAGTACATATCACAAGTGGATCATAGAAAGCAAAATTAGATTTCAGAACCCTTTCCCCTTGCCCCATCTTCTTGATCCTTTTCTTTTTTTTCTTATGATAAAATAAAAGAATTAACTTGAAAGGGAAATTTTCATCCTTTTTTGTTTCTCAGCAGTGTGCAAAGTTAAATTTTTTTTTCTTTATTCCATTTTTTTTTTAGGTAACTGTACAAAGTTCCAAGCACTTACAGGTCCCATATAAACATGGAGTGTTGTTTGCAGACAGCAATTAATGAAAGAATATATATGACTGTTAGACCATGTATCTATTGTATCGCAGTGTTTTCATTGAGTGTTTTACTTTATGAGCCTGTCTCACAAGGTAGCATCCTGTGACAGTGCATAACTAGAAAGCAATTGTCTGTTCTTGTTATGTAAAAGTACTAAAAGCTATTTTGTTTATTTCAGTGAAACATATTCTGAGAATGATGAGATATTAAATATATATATAATAAAATTCTGACTGCCCCCTTGCTAGTTTGGCAAACAAAAAGAAACGTAATCACCGGAAAAATATGTTTGGTTAAATTTCAAGAAATAATTGGGGATATTTTGAAGCCAGGTTGTTAAAGTCTAGCATAATAACATTACAATTGATTGTTTTTGTCAAAACGAGGCTGTTGGATCTAGAGATCTAAGCTAGTGTATCTCTACAATCAAAGCTCAAGTAAATTGTACATATAACATAAATGAAAGGTTTAATTCAAATCCTTGACTTCACAAAACATTCTGTGATTGGGAGCTCGAACCTCATCAGTTCATTAAAATTGATAAATACAGCCACTATAACAGTAGACATTTTCCATTGGCACTGGCAAAAATTTGTTTTAGTAGCATATTTGCGGGCTAACTTTCTTGAATTCTCTTGCTTTCGAAAATACATGTAGATCCATCTTGTTTTTTAGAGGCGAGAAAAGCATCTATAGACAGAATTGTAAATTGAATACTGAGATCCATTGTTCCAATTTATAGCAGTATAATCCATCTTATGAGTAGGCTTATATCAGATTACATGTATTTCATTTCAACATAACAGTAGAGACATGTAATTATCTGGATTGAACTGAAGCAGATAGGCAGCATGTTGCAAGAAATCAGAAGTTGACAGTGTGCTACATTGGATGGTTGGGATGTTTCAGCTGGATGTCTGCATAAGCTGTGGCCTAATAATGTGTACAACAAAGATGAACGTGATACAGTTACAACTTTTTTCACTTGTTTGATTGCTTTTTGTACAGTATCATGACTGTTTTGTCTGTGAAAAACCTTGAAGGAATGACTGCTGATTATTAAAACATGATATTCCTAGCATGATTCGTGACTTTTTTTTTTTTTTTGGTTGTCAGATTTGCATTTCAGTAACTCGAAGGAATGTCCTTACATTAAAATGTCAGCTCTTTTGATCTTTCAGAAAACAAGTACGTGTAGCATATCCTATCAGGGATGTTGACTGTAGTAGTTGCAGACTGTCCCTCTGTTGAATGTGTTTACACAGGTACATTCATCAAAAAAGCTCATTCTAGAAAGTGCTTTTATTCTTGTCATAAGAGTGACATTTGAGAGGTAATTGGTTTGACTAGCACATAGTAGACTACAAATGAATTAGTTCCAAATTCTTGTCACAGTTGGCGCAGCAGAATTAATGGCAGTTCTTTCAGCTACTTAATTAGTTTTAGACAGCCCAGGGTATTTAATGCACTTTTGCATGACTGAATTAGGGCAAGACTAATGTTTGCTTGTCCATCTCAAGTGTTTCCCAAAGTGTCTTCTGGGAGGGAGGGGGAGGGGATTAAAGCTTCCAAAGGGATGGTGGATGGTTGGAGAATGGCTAGAGAAGGTAGAGCAATATAGTTAGAAGCATAGACCCATGGAACATAATCTGCTGGCTTGTCACGCATTGCCATTTTCTAAGTTGCATAGGATTAGGGATTAAGTACATTTATTGAAAAGAATTAAATGCTTATCAGAGCCATGTACATGTATCTGTCAACTTTAGTAAGATTAGGTGATAAAACATGGAGCTCAGGGGCATGTTTTATGAACAACACTTGAGAACTTTGAAATCAGTTTTCTCATGGGTGGCATGGGAGCCAAGGGGATGACAGTTCAAAAAGCCTTATTAATGCATGTTAATCAGTTAAGGGGTGGGTTTGTGAAGCCACATCAACAATACATTTTTAATACGTCACTGTAGATAGAAATTAAAGAGTAATTTTAATGATATCAAAACTGTTTTTGTGAATGCATTGTATTGTTCACTGTTATTAAGTTAACACCAGTTTTACTCTCTTACACTTGATTTTATCATATTTTTTTTTCATCTGCCTTAAGTTTGCTCAGTTTGAATTGATTAAGAGGTGAAATTGAATTTTCTTATGTCAAAGGCTGTGCTTTAATCATAATGTCTGTTTTTCTTTTAAGTCCCAAAACATTTTCTGTCTGGCTGTGTGTCATGTAATTTCAACACTTTTCATACTTCAACACAAAACAGTGATAGTTGACTTTGCTTCCAGTGTATAAATGCAAGAGAGAACTTGGATAAAATTGTTGAAAGAGCTAAATCTTGCTTCCTTAACCTGTTGAATCCTACCGTGCAGTATACCAAGCAGATTTTTTCTGGTGTCAAGATTCCTCACAGCCCGGTAGACCAGGCTTGACACACATACTCCAGTCCAGTGCATCCACAAATGACTATAGATCTAGTTAAAATAAATGATCTAGTAGGTCACTTTGGGGCAAGGACATTTAGGACTACAGTGATTACAAATGTTTGCGCCCATGATTGTGTTTGAGGCTTGTGTGTCCAAAAGATATTAAACGTGAAACGAGAATGTGCGTTCTCGACCCAGAAGGCCCCTGGACAGGTGTTTTTCAGGCGCTGGTGACCAGGGTTCAAAACATTAAGAGAGAAGTGCTATATGCTTGGGGACAGAGTTCATTTGTCCTTAGGGGGCATGGCTCTGGTGAGAAATGTGCTTTGTACAACTTTTGTTTGACTGCTTATATATTATGCTTGCCACTGTTCAAGACACTGCATTTTATTAATATTATTAGACATATGTTTATAGTGTTCATTTTTTCCCCCCTCCTTTTTGTCTGTTCTAACCATGCTTGTTTTGTTTGTGTTAGCTGTAACAGTTTTTAGCATTTTATAGTATTAGTATTCTCTGAAAGAAAATGTCCATTCTGCGGAGGGTGAGCTTAAAAGTTAACAGGCCAAATTTCTGCTTGCATAAAATTCTTATAAAAAATGCAAGAAAAGTGTGCAGGCAAGCAAAGGGATGATAGCAGCAACTTGCACAAAATACACATTGTTCTTTTCTCATTTGACTTGAGTTGCAGTTTTGAGTTTGCAAAGGCTGGCAAAAAGAAAAAAAAAATAATATTACTACTAATAAAAAAAAAAAACAACTTACTTTGTATCCTCAAGTGAGTAGGCAGAAGCATTTACAGGCAGTTTCGCATAATGAAAAGTCATAGGGACACTGACGGCCAAATTTATTTTCTCAGAAATCTGATTTTTTAAATGGGAAGAAAAGGTTTCATACAATCTAGTTGTGTCAGTTACCTGAAATGAATTGAAATTGGAAACAGAAAAAAATTGGAAAATTATAACAGCTTGTTATAACACCTCAAAGCAGGAATCATACTGTATAAATCTAGAAGGAGTCCCTCTTCTATCATTTTTTTTTTTCCTACTTTTTAAAACTGGTTATCCAATTAAATGTATTACTTAGTGTCAAATGTTGCCTACATTGGTTTTGCTAATTGCATAATTTAAACAATCTGAAAAGAACCTGGAGTAAAATCCAGATCTGACTGGTACACCATTATCATTGCCAGATACTTTGAGTATAGGAATACCTCAAATGTAGGAAGCAGACAATCTAAATTCCACCATTAGTTGAGATGTTCAATGCAGGTGAGGATATCTTACTTGTGTCTATGAAGGATATCTCACTTGTGTCTATGATAAATAGTTAAAATGATGAGAGTGCCAAAGACCTAGTGATAACCAGAACCTAGACAGGTGTTTTGTACTTTGTAATTTTCGCACTGAAGTACACAGTAGATCAACTTGTCTCTTGCACAAAACATGTACGAAGCTGTCACTTCTTTTGATATATTGCTCATGGAGAGGAACATTATTGTAAGTGACATTTTACAAATCTTAAAAAAGGGGAGGAAGACTTTCTAATTTGAAAACTATACATGTATGTAATAGTAGTCAGTGTTTGGTTTAGTAGAAAACTATTCCATCACTCATCATGTGTACAGTGGAGTGTAAACTGTTCTAAATTTACTCACCTTATAATTAGAATATATGTCACCTTTTTCCGCCCTAACATGTTTATTTATAAGTACAGGGCTGAGATTTTAATTTGCATCCTTTTTATGCTTTCTTCCCTGTTTAAAGATCCATTTGCCAAAACTGTCACTTAGAATAGTATTGTTCTCCGTGAGTGATACAAAGATTTTTCATTCTTTCATCTCTGCAATATTCATTTCACATGTGAACTTGGCATACTATCAGTGCTGAAGGTAAGAACAATACTTATACTCAAAGCGCATACTGAACTCTGCTAAAATGATCATTGCTATGCTTAATGTAAATTGTAAAGATATGTACATGTACCATGACATTTGTTATTTTCTTGTCAATATTTTACTAAATCAGAATTCAGGAAGCATCTGGGTGTTCATTGTGTTTCATGATCAGGAGAAAACATTTTTGCTCTTATTTGAGTCATAGCTAAAAGAATGACGCAGTGAGATGAAGTGGCAAAAACTTTTGAGTTGTTTTTCAATCATTATAGGAAATTTATACTGCATCAGGAAGTACATTACAAGTGCAAGCGAAGTATACATTGTTAGAGCTGGTCAGATTTTGAGTGTCATTCATAATATCAGTTTCCACACCAAATTGTAAATGTTTCCACAGTAAACTCAGAACGCAAATTCACTTTCAAATGTTAATATTTTGTTTCAAGTGCAAGAGATACATGTGTGTTGTGAGGCAGAATGCACTACAATTTACACATGAGTAAATCTGAACATTTTGACAATGTGGTGTTTGATACACTGTTGAAATACATGTATTACAATGCTATTCATATGCTTGTGCAAGTAGAGGATTCAACAAAAATAACAAGACGCTTTAAAAAAAAAAAATTAATGCTGCTTTCGCTGCTAAATAAATGCTCCTTGTGCTTTTTATTCGGTTTTTCTGATTTTTGTTTGATCCGACAACTAAAATAATTACTATCCATGGCTCCTTGTTCTGTTAAGATAGAATTTATGTTTGAAAATTCTATGCAATCTTGTGCCTGGTTTGATGTATAATATTGACAATAGAACTGTGTTTTACTTTCTGTGAACAAGCTTGATTTTTAATTTCATTCTTCATCTTTGCATGTCCAGCTTACTTATATGATAAACTTGTATGGATGTCGTTTTTAAGTTAGTGAAGTGTGTGATTTGAATGACACTGCAGCAATATGGTCTTTCTGGCTTTATTCATTCAGTGGTTTCCAGCTGGTGTTTCAGTCAGTGACATAATAATTATACCATAGATTCAGTTTTTTCCCGCATTCCTTGCCCAACTTATGCAGTACTTCAAATTTCATTGAACATTTTATGTCTATAGGGGAAGGGAAAAATTGGGAATAGATGAAAGGACAAGTTCTAGTCAGTAATCTAATAACACACTTTGAATGATACATTTGCAGGTACTGATATGATAACACAGATGTTCAAAAGAATTTACAGCCACCTCAGTGTAAGCTTAAAGGAATGCAAACCTCTTTGGCCTGAAAGAATGTATTGTTACAGTATCTTTGCAAGAAAGAGTCTTGGATTTTTCTATTTTCTTTTCTAAATCTTTGAATAAACAAATGTGCAGCTCATTCTTTTTTGTCAATTTTCTTCTTTGATAGTCATTACTTATTGATATTTTAATATCTGTTTGCCCTCATTTGGATACAAATCTTTTGAACCATGTTCAAGACAATAATACACCTGTATACGTGTATTTTACATACATACATGTATATGCTGTAGGACAAGACAAAGTGCATCCTTTTGTCTTTTGTCCTGCACAAACAAAAAAAAAAAAACGTTGAACCACTGACATGGATGATATACATTGCATGTCCTAACCTTTCCACGTTTTCCTCCAAAGTGAATGAATGAAAAAGCAGTTGTGGCTAATACAAATCATGTATTATGTTACGTACATGTATTATATATACACGTAGTTATTGAAACCTGGCATTAGAACATTCACTGCCTGTGTCATAATTGAAGCAAACAAAACAATGAAAATAGGATAAATATCCAAATACTGAAAATCTTATACAATGTAGTGATATTTAATATGAGGACCTCATTGTTTGCTTTGCTTTTTCCACTATTATATTATGACTTTCAAGGAGTCTGCAAATGAGTGATTTATAAACTTGTAGTGATGGAAAAATGGGATTTGAAATTTCTCACAGAACTCTTCATGAGAATAACATCACTTTTCTGTCACTATCTTCTTTTTTTTTTTTTGTCTGCTAAGAACAAAATCAAATGCTTCCGCAGAATATCAAATTTATTTTGCACTGCAGCTGGTACTGGTGTGGGTATTGATAAATGGATTGTTTTATTATATATCACCAAAACACCAGCCTCTCAACTAACTTACAATCATAATTTCAGATCTGAAACATCAAGACATACATCTCATTACTGCACCGAGCACTTTTTGACGTTGAAAAGAAAAAAAAAAAAAAACAGCAAAAATTATTTAAAGAGTTACACCAGCTGTTGTTTTTATTATTGAATTCTCAACACATGTAATTCAAATCGCACATTTAACTTTCTCAGCTACACCTTTTTACACCTCCTAAGCAACAGGTGGGTGCAATACCCCATACATCAACTCATAAGAAGAAAACAGCAATAAGTTTACACACTATTGGAAGATGTTATTGCACTTGATTGAAAAATAAAAGTTGAATGGACATACTACTTATATCAATGGGTACGGTTATATGAATATACAGTGGAACTCAGATATTACGAAATGGAAGGGACACAGATTTTTATTTGTTAATATCCAACAGAGACCATAAAACAATGGGGACCACCCATACACTTGCAGTGACTCATCGTTATTTATTAAATGTAATTACTTCCCATGACAAGCGTCCCCTTACAAAGCCTGCACATGCATTTCATATAGAAAATGTCCAACAAAAGCAATTTTTTTTTTTTTGGACAATGAAATGTTGAAACTGATAGGCTACTGCACCACGTTTTACTCTGCGCTGGAAGTTAGAATAAGATTCTGCAGTGTGTGGGTTAAGCAATAAAGGCGTATAATTGATGGCCACTCCAAGACCATTGTCTCCATGTATTAGATCTACAATATCTCAGAGCCTTCCAAAACACGGTAAAGACTACTCGTCTCCTCCACCCGCCACACCCTGCCCAAACCACTTTACCTTCACCTACATGGACAAAGAAATACCATCCCCACCCTAGCTTGTTTTACCTGGACCTAGCCTATTGCATTATATGTAAATGTATCACTTAAACATTATCTCGTCTTTAACCATTAGTGTGCAATCAGAGGGGTGGGCATTGTTAGAAGTAGATGAATAAACAAAAAACTGGTCACGCACTCAGTATAACAATCTTCGGCATGCTACCACATGCTTTTACTTGTCACTTCTGGGAAAATTAGATCTATTTCTTTATAAGCGAGATCAGGAGGATGGGCATTTTGCAAATTCCAAGATTTTATTACAAGAAAGAATAGAAATAAAAGGGACTGCATATTTTTTTCTTTATTACCGAAATTTCGCAACATCCACTTTTGTAATATCAGAGTTCCACTGTATGTATGTATGTGTGTATGATGGTACAGATCAGACTTCTAGCTGTGTGTAGAATTGTTGAGTGAGTCACCTTCCAGTGCTTGTAAAGCATCTGAAAAGATGATGTGTTTCATTCTCTCTTGGTAACGGGTGAAAACTGTTCTGATCTGTTAGATAGCAGCTTTAATTGCAAATGCTCCAGCTTTGCAGTTTCAGCACAGTGCTCTACTGAAATTGTAGAGCTCATCACCAACGCATAATGGAAGCAAATGTACAGTAATCACTACTGTAGTTGATATAATACTATTGTTTTATGCAGACTACTCCTTATAAATTTAATGAAAAATACTGTGTTAGTTTTGGCGTGTGTTCATGGATGTCAGTGTATGTGCATCCGTGTGTGTGTGTGTGTGTGTCGGTGTGTGCTTATGAGCATGTATGTATGTCTGAGGGAGAGAAATTGTTTTCTTGTGAATGTAATCATCCCAAACAACATTAATTCAGCATGAATGGCAATTAGGCTTGCTGTGGGCTCTACAGATGATCTTGAAACGAGATGCACCTGATTTAATCTTGTTAGACAAAAGGCACACCTGAACGGTTTATTCCTTAACCTTTAAGGAGAAGGGCTGCCGATTTGCTGGTTGTTTCTTGATAGGCACGATTTATTCTTCTGAGTGAAAGTACAATGATTTCCTTGAAAGCAACGAGCACATGTAGTATTGGCAGACCACTTCTCCTACCAATCTGCCCCCTTGTCATGGATGCTGCAACTTGCATCATAAACATTTGCCTTCTATCTGGATGAGAAACAAATGTCTCAGATTTTTTAATCTTGATGTCGGACAAAGAGTGTAGAAATATCCATGAGATTAAAGGAAATAACCAATGGCCATCTTTTGTTCCTCTCCAGCATGCGCAGACTGTTTCGCCTATGCTGTCGACACCTCTCTATTTATCATAGCCTGTGTTTATCAGTGGCATTTCATCAAGAGGAAACTCACTTGAAGGAACTGCGATAGCAGAAGAAGCATTGATATTTAAAGTTTCAGAATCAGGCATTTCAACATGCATATCAATATCAAAGAACTGTGCCCCTAGATTCTGAGACACACCAGGGACAGGGTCAGAATTATAGGCAGCATTAACGCTGATGCGGCAGGCAAACATTCAGTATACATGTGTATATAGGTTCCTCTTCTTCATTATTAGATTCTTTCTCATCACTGAGCTGTCTATTCAGTATGTTCTCAAAATCGTTAGGTTCCTTTTCCTCACTGTTTACTTCTTCATCTTCTGAATCCTCATTGATTCCAACATACCCTAGCTGTTTCCAAATATCTGTCTGACATCCGTGGACACATGCCTAAACTAGCACAGTATTTTTCATCAAACTCGTAAAGACAATATTATTATATCAACTACAGTAGTGATTACTGTACATCTGCTTCCACCGATGGTGATGAGCTCTACAATTCTTGTGGAGCATTGTGCTGAAATTATGAAGTGGAAGCATTTGCAATTAAAGCTGCTATCTAAGTAGATCACCTTTCACCTGTTACCCAGAGAGAATGATTCACGTCATCTTTTTAGATCCAATGTCTGTTTTATAAGCACTGGAAGGTGACTCACTCGACAATTCTACACACAAAAGTCTGATCTGTACCATCAACCAATTCCTTGACACCCTTGTCATCAAGCTGAACTTTCAGTGGATACCAAGGGACAGCAATATTGCAGGTAACAAGAGAGCTGACATCCTTGTCTAAAAAGGGACCAGAATGCAACCAGCAAAACAGACCAGTCTCTAAGGGAACTGCTTAACGGACGTATTTTAAACTTTCACACAAAGGAGGAATGGATGGACTGGGCACTGGGCAAAACTAGACTAGAAGATGTTGAAGATTAACAATTCAAGTTTTATCACCTTTCTGTCTCTACTCTCTCTTTCAAGAATTATTCTCTCAAACAAACACAGGTAAAAGTGCGCTTTAGTCCTCCTATGCCCCCCCCCCCCCATATTTTTACTTTCCTTTTGCTACTTTAATTGAAAAATGGTCAATAGAGGAACAATAGAGGAATATATGGAGTTCACTGAAAAATTACATGTATTTGAAATAATCAGTTCAGAGAAAGCTTTATAGAGTCCACCGGGTGTGGCTGAGAAGGTTAATTTTCAACCACTATCTATTATTCTATAGTCAGATACATCCACAAATCAGCATCTCATGTGCGGGAACACGCACATATGGAGCATGCTCACCATAAGCCCACCATCCTTTCTTCTACATTTGATCTGATGTCCTGACCACTAACCAGATGTTTGCACCAATACACAGAATTTTTTGATTCAACACGAGTTGATGACTGGCAGATAAGATAGTGATGAGAGTCCAGACCAGGCATATTATATGACCTGCATACCCATGAAATACTGAATAACAGTCAGTACCTCTGATTTCTCAGAAGACGGGTGTTGGTTGGCCCGCACACAGTGAGCAGGACTGAATGTGCTGGAGTTACCAGAATGAAGGAGATTTACTATTTTGCTGATGCCTAGCACAGGACCTGATGACTGGCCTAGCAGCATCCTTATGCTTGGAATAGCTATGACATATCACCAATAGCATTTTAACCACTTCTGGGATGACGAAAGGGGAGACAGAGATCCAGAAAACATACATGTAATTATTTGTTCACGTTCAAAACACTGAATCCTTACCCTCACTCAGACTGTATTTAGTTCAACATCTGTTCAGCCAAGTTAAATTCCCCTTCCAGCGTGAGGCTGTTATGAACACTATACATTTACATTTTTTTTTTCCCAAACAACACATGCAGAACTTAAGAGATAGAGAAGGTATATATATCTAATCAAATCTATTTACATTATTTTATAACATTCCCCAGATACAACAATATATCTAAGATACAAAGAGCAAAGTTCTCCCCTCAATCTTTTTTTTTTTTTTACAAGCATAATACATGTCAATGCAAAAACATAAATACATGTACATCATAAATTTTCCAAATAACAGTACATAATGAAACTAGTAATTAAAACCTCAGAAAATAACAGCCATTTTGCATTAGATCTAAATGTGATCTTATGTTTCATTCCAGTATGATGTAGCGAAGAGGAAGCCAGTTGTCAGTTATTCTGTTGTGTCATTCAGATGTATCACAAGAAAACAACTAAGAAGCAAACACTGATTCACGATGAGCAAATCTGCTCTGACATGTTAAATAAAGGTCCGTTATAAATCAGCATATTGAAGATACAAGTCTTTCACCATGTGTTCATTTCGTAGAATCAAAAAATGTCACATCATCGGACCCTACTACATGAGCATTATGGACAATGTTTTTTGGTACTTCTACAATGTCACCTGGTTCCATCACAACTTTCTGTCCATACATGCTGATGAGAAATTTGCCAGAAGTGATGGCATCCATTTTTGTAACACTATGTGTATGATCTGGAAAATCTGTGCCTGGGGAGAACACATACTTGATAGATCGATATCCCATGGCTTGCAATTTTTTTCTCATATTCTCATCAGTTAGCGATCCATCCTGGTTTTTATCCCACTTTAGCAAGTTAATCTGTCCTGACATGGCTGTCTGTTGCAAGAATTTCTGAAGATAAACAATAATTCATTGTAAAGAAAAATTTCACTTTCTCATTGTCTGTCAATAACTGGTTCTGCTAAATCTGGCAATCTTGATGACTGTGCAAGATTAAGGTTTAATAATATAAACTCTTTGGCTCCATAAAACCTATGAGATTGTTCACATTTTATAATCAGTAGTATTAGAAATTTAGTGATTTCCAATTTAACAAGAAAAATACTGCAACCTGCTATTCATGATCTATAATGTTGTAGCAAGAAAATCTTTGGCTACGAATTGGCTGTTTCACAATAACAGCATCTCGTCCAGATACAGGTATTATGGGCTATTGAAATAAATTGATAAAGTAGTCCTTCAGGTAATTTCCTGGTGCATCCCAGATAGTTTCATCATATAAGACTGAGCTGCTGGTGAGATATTTCCATCACACTCATAAAGATTTCACACAACAGCCATGATTTCGGGGTGCAGGAGAGGCAGCATTTGTAACAAATAAATGTGAAATAAAAGACTAGTATGTGGAAGATGGGAAGCATCTGAATTGCTTTTGATATTGGGGCGTATATAAAGCACATAAAGTTACATAATCATAATATTTATGACACACTTTCAAATGCAGTTCATAACAATTGATGACCAATATACAAGTGTCGGATGACAGTGACTGAGTGAGACAAACCCTTATATCCTGCCATCATTGAAGTCAGGAGCACCAAAGAAACACATTAGTAAATTTACAATAACCTATGCAATAAACATTGTTGATATGAAGGGCAAGTGTGGGTCGAAGTTGGGGAAAATAAAAGAGAGTACAAAATGGAAGAATGGAGATGGAGTGACCTCCAAAAAATGAAAATGGCACGCATTTGAGGACAATTTGTTATGTCACCTAGTGATGTTTTATTAATTAAATTAGAGACAGTGTGTGACAGCATACATAAGGTCATAAACATTTTAACACGGTTCTAGCTATGCAACACTCGAATATGCAAAAATTAGGTAAAGTCAGTAAAGAAGTTATTCAACCCTTCGTACTGGTTCCTGTGTATACAAAATAATTAACAATTTTGTAGGAACTGAGGTATGTAATTTTGGGGCTCTCTTTAGTATTTAGATGCAATGGCAACGTGGCAAGCCATCAATGAAAACTTCCTACAGTTTTGACTCAACTTGCTAAGAGAGAGATCTAACATCTAGATCTAGAAGATCTATGTGACTTTAATAGTATGACTATTATTAAGCTTTAACTTTAAGTGATACGGTTTCTTGCTGACATTTAGATAGTTACCTCTGTGTATATTTAACCTAGATGCTCCGGTTGCAGATAGCAGGACCTGAAGATGATATAGATAAACCGTAGTAAGAATTGTAGGCTCTAATACTAGAATCTAGTAATAGACCTGTCATCTAAACCTAGTGTCGCTGTCAGATTTGTCATAACCTCTGACCTGCAACAAAATTATAAGAGTGGTCTCCCATGCCTCAGAAAAAAAAGGGGGGGGGGGGGAGAACAACTTAGTGACTTAGTGAGGTTGTGGCTTGGATCGACTCCCATTGGGAGATGAAAGGACACGAATATCGAAAACCTGATTTTTTTTTTTTTAGTGACTTAAAGCGCCCTGGCTTCCTGTGGGCAAGGAAGCCGACGTCTAGCCTTCTCGGATAATGGCAAGTATATTTCGGAGGTTCCGTGTGTACGTTATGCACGTAAAAAAAAAGTTCAAAATCGATGAAGAGTAGGCAGAGTGCGCTGTCCGGGCAAAATTTCCAAATTTCTACTTCCAAATACTCTCAGCAAAAGCAGGCTGCATCTTAAAGCCGAGATAATCCTACTTTCTCAAACTGAAAGGCTAAGCAACTGCGAATCTGTTAAAAAAAAAAATGTTTAAAGATTAGTGTTTTGTATCCCGTACAATATGAGGAACTAGACTAGGCCTTTTTATTTCAAGTCTTCACGAATGAATAATAAGTACGACTTCTACGTTTTATCTTGTTCAGTTTTCGCTGGGTGGGGGGGGGGGGATCTACTAAATTTACCGACTATTAGTTTTATCAACGTTAAGACCTTCAACCCAGGTGTGTGTGCGTATGCGTGAATTTTTAACGTTTAGCCAAATTTTGGCTTACCTGAACTTCATAAGATCTTATAGAACTAATACAGACCCAGATTGTAAGATTGCATTTTTCTAGCACCCTTCCCTACTCACATCCTCTCCATCCACTTTAACCCTTCTTACACAAACACTTTCGCACGCCTTTATATGCAGATTATGTCTCAGGTTTAGCAAATCAATTTTACAATGAAATGTTTTGCTGCACTGGCATTTGTTTGGCTACTCTAAAACTAATAAAATCGTGCATGCAAAATGTTACAGAGGAAATTGTTTTCCAAATACCATACACACCTTATTATAAAAAGGCCTTTCCGGTATTAGAGTGTGTTAAATGGTACGTGGACTTTAATAATATATCATTAATGGAATTTTCAAAACGTCTGCAGATGAAAAAAAAAAAAGGGGGGGACAGATTAATAGAGAAAATCGAGCAGAAATCACCCTTTTCATGTAAAATAAGGAGGGCACAAAAAAAAAAATAAAAAATAAAAAATAAAAAACCCTGAAAAGATAATAATGTATCCCATCTGTAACTACCAAAGAGGTTACAAACTCTTAGGGAATTATTCTATCGTTGGGTAGCTTACTGCTCATTTCTGTTCCGTGTCTACTTCAGTTGTGACAGTTTCAACCTAAGAATTATGACTGAGCATGAATAATTCAAAAATCGTTATTACTCAGTGTTTGCGGAGCCTGCTCAACCTGTCACCACCCTTATCCTCTCAAGTGAACGGTTCGAGAAATCTGCAATATGCGTAGACTAATAAATTCTACATCTGGTATTATTGATTTAATTGTCTTAAACTACTTGTACTGCAATTTCTTATGGGGCAGTAAGAGAGGTGCGTATGAAAAAGCGATTCTTTTGGTCTCGAGCAGATTTTAATTGTTACAAGTATGCTTTGTTAGTTAGTAAGATCGTCCTCTCAGCAAGAGAACTTGGTCAATAAATGTGATATTCACTGCTTGTATTTAGTGAGAGTTTATTCGTCTCAAGTCGTCAACTTTGTTGGTGAGTGTTGGGGGGGGGGGGGGGGGGGGGGGGGGGGGG
>JBCAUA010499885.1:4229-17057 GCA_038406235.1 Peronia verruculata | reverse complement strand
TAATGACCTCTCTCTTTCTTTCTTTCTCTCTCTCTCTCTCTCTCTCTCCTTCCCTTATTCAAGCTATTTTCATACTTATCTATCAACCTGTTATCTATCTAACCGGCTACCTACTGACCTACCTAGTTTTCTACCTTACCGAGTGTATTTCTATACACATGTCCCTCATGCTTTCTGACTACATTTCGCTCTGTCTCTCCCTTCTTCTCTTCCTCCCCAGCCTGCTTTCTGTGTCTGTGACATGTTTATGCTTCCTACTTCATGAGGTAATATATGTATGTTGCTTTGCTGGTAAAGATTCGTGCATTTTGAAGTAACTGGATTAATGAGGATTTTGAGAAACTGGAGGAAGATGTCTGTCTCACCATCGATCTCTCTATTGTTTGTTTGCGGGCTGTTGTTGTTTCATTGTTGTCGTAATTGTCTTGGTTTCAGTTCTTTGTTCTCAGTCGACATCTGTTTCCTCTTCCATTCTTTCTCTTCTGTCTTTCGTCTTCGACAACACAAAGGAAAGTTTACCAACATACACCATAACTACTTAGAGAACGGATGGCTCAACTGCTCATGAGCGTCGCCCACAAGTCCGAAAACAACACTGCAAAGTATCGAAAGACGACGAAGAAGAGGCAGTTACTTCCGCGGTAATGAGCAGTAACAATTAGATTTTGCAAAGAGACAAACAGCATCAAATGACCTCATTATGACCGAACTGCCACCAGTCATCGATTTTCATTCATAGTATAACTCAGTTACTAAAATATTAATTTTATGTTCAGTACAGATAATAAATATCGCAAGATATTTTAAGTATTTTATGTTAGTAATTATGCCTTAAACAATTCTTATCTCTGGCAATACGGGCATCCTCTGGTCGTCTTCTGAACGATCCTTCTTTAGATTTACAACGGTACGTGCATTAAAAGGGAGATAAAGCAGAAATGACGCAGCTTATCGTTATGAGAAGTTGGGGACTCCCCTTCTCCGTCATCGTATGTATCTGTCAGGCCAGCGGAGATAGGGACGCTTGTGGAAATTTCCGATAATCCAAAATTATTTGTCTTCCCTTTCCTCCTTGACAATGGCAGCTATAGTGAACTCTCAGTGGCTATCGAATGGCGAAAATCAGTAAGTATGGTAGTCATATCCACCCACTGGTCTTGTTTACTGTTAGAGCAGTCGTTGATAGTTGTTTTCGCTGTGTGATGAGGTTAGAAGGTTGGGGGTAGCGGCTATCACATGTTGTCGGTTGAAGAAACTGTGACTTGCGATTTCACATCAAATATCAGTTAGCCTATAGAACTAGTGAATCTGTACGTGTTGTTGCTCCTCTCCTTCTCCTTTCCACTCCCCGCTCCCCGCTCTGCTGTTCTTGAAATCTTTCACCTCTCCATTTCATTGTTCGACAGTTATGTGTCTGTTGTTGTTGTTGTTGTTGTTGTTGTTGTCCCCCTCTTCCTCTTTCCATTTTCCTCCTTCTTCTCATCGCTTATACTTGTTGTTGTTGTTGCTGTTGCTGTAGTAGTTGTTATTGTTTTCCATCTTTGATCTTTCCCTTCTTGTTTTCATGTGCCTCTCCATTTCTTTGCTCGATATTTGACATCGGATTTGATGTATTTTATTCCTGTTCAGTGACAACCACTGCAGGTCTGGTTGGGAATGCTCAGAGAGCCAAACGTCTGAGGAATCAGAGGTCAACCCTCATCCATCTCTATCTGATCCTGAGGGGTGTATAACAATGACTCCTGGACAGGTCGGATCTTTCTTCTGGTTTGAAATTTGGCTTTTAGCTTGCTCTGCTTACCAGTGTATCCAACAGCAAGGCTTTCATTTAGTGAGGTGTGTCTAGTGAACCCTGCCTAATTTCATAAAAGATGTACAGATTGGGGGTTGTCATGTTTTGACGTGGTGTTGTGAAAATATTATATTATTACATGTACGTGTAAGGCATTTTCTGAACTCAACCAAATCAGACCGGGTAAACCCGCATTCTAAGCAGCTTAAAACAACAGTACGGCATTTAGTAAATCCTGTAGGCCTAAACTTGTGTGAGTATTATGTCCTCTAAACTATCCCAACTCTACTGATAATAAATGAATAAAACAACCACAACAAAGCAAACAGGATCTCATGCTCACAGTAGAACACATGGGGCACTGGTATATTAGTGTGACAGTAAAAGCCTGTTTCTCTGTGAAAAGTGAACCAGTGATATGATTGGGCGAAAATATTTATGAACTTCTTGTGCATGTGTGTGTTGTTTTCATGGAACATAAATTTCCATTCTAATTTCCATTCTTGTTGATATCAATGAGATCATAAGAAGGGATGAGGAAGAGGGTGTTGCCAAGCAAATCTTTAGGGTTAATATTTTTACACTGGCTATTGAGACAGTTGGTCACACTAGACCCCATGTTAGTCTACAACTGTCTCCAAGTCTTCCTTTCCGGCCAATCAAATTGTTTATTGCTTGATTTGATTCGAGAACTCTCTTCCTTTTAGAAAATAGGAAACTACATCTCGAGGGAAGGCCTGTAGAAGAGTGCTGTGATCTAAATTATGTTTTAATCAAAGAGAGCTATCTCGTTTTAGTTTTTGTCTTCCAACAAGATTTGATATGAAGGCATCACAAACACCTTGCACAGCTCCTTCGTATCATTTGACAGTTATACCCTTGGGGCTGCTTTGTTCACCTGGTAGCAATAGATCCCTAGGACTGTTTTGATCACCTGGTAGCAATAGATCCCTAGGGCAGTTTGATCATCTGGTAGCAGTAGATCCCTAGGGCAGTTTTGATCACCTGGTAGCAATAGATCCCTAGGACTGTTTTGATCACCTGGTAGCAATAGATCCCTAGGACTGTTTTGATCACCTGGTAGCAATAGATCCTTAGGACTGTTTGATCACCTGGTAGCAATAGACTCGTCCTTGTATTCTCATTTTGATTGGCCCAAATTATATCTTCCGTCGTTTCTAGGCCATTCGTTATGCTTGTTTTACCAAATCTGAAAGTGAAAACAAATCGAGGAAATGGTTCTGACATGTTCCTACACTTTTTTTTTTTTTTTAAGAAATATTTTTTGTTGGAAACTAAAAGATGAACGCAGTTACAAAAACAAAAAACGAAACTAAAACAAAGTAAACGAGGGGAAAGAGATGAAGTGAGGGAAGGAGGCAGGATCCTAACCATTGTTGAAGTTTGAACTGTTGTGATTAAACGTCTTTTGGATTAATTTGAGGCAAAGTCTTAAGTTATTCATCATTTTTCAGTCGCCACACATTGTTGGAAAACCCACAGGTAGCTTGCAATCCTTCGGCTCTTGGAGTAATTCAAATCCACTCCTCAACTAAAACAAAGAACAGAAAATAATTCCAATTGCTTTACTTTGAATTTTAATGAATCTCAGTTTTATGGCCCAGTTTCTTTTATCCCTTTTGGCTGCGTCTGTTAACATTACTTAGATTGCAGGTACCAGCTAAATAATGTTATATATTAGCTATCAGGAAATAGGAATAGAATTCATTGTTGAAACTCGAGTATAAAATACCTACAACGACTGATAAAGTAAAGGACTGGCGTTTTCACCCACATTAATGCATTAATTTTTCAAATGTATTTATTTATTTATTGTTTATTTATTTATCTATTTATTTATTTAGTTATTATTATTTTTTAATTTTTTGCTTGCTTGCTCGCTCGATCAGATCTCAATGCTAGCACGCATCGCTAACAGACTGTCTGTGTCTTTTTCTACAAGTGCTTCTGTCTTTCTATAATCTGGCTACCAACTTGTCTGCATGTCTGTGAGTTGTCCTGCAATGTACTTTATACGTGTGCTTGTTTAGCCTATCTGTCTGTTGCATGCATCTGTGTGTGTGTGTATGAATGTCTGTCTATCTGTCTGCTCTTTCATCTGTTTCTCTGTTTGTTGGCAGTCTATTCTGCTATATATTTGCGCGTATTTAGCCTTAAAGGTGTGTCTAATTCATTTTTTTCTCTGTGGGTTGGCAGTCTATCCGCTTTGACCTTGTGCTTATTTAGCCTAAAAGTGTGTCTTAATCATCTGTTTGTCTGCCTGTTCTTTCACCCGTGCCAGTGTCTGTCAGCCTGTGTGTTTGTCTGTCAGTTGGTTCGCCAAGTTTGTCCGTTGGTCAACCCAACTATCAAACTGTCAATAAATTTGTTCCGACCAAGCGGACGGCTGGAAATCCCTGTCTAATTTTAGTAGGCTAAGGGGTGCAAATCGTGAGTTCAGTTCTTTGTTATCCCATCTCCATTTTGGACGATTTGGAGATATATAATATGTCATGTGAAAAAGGGTTAATAAATCTACCATATACTGTAATCATTTCACTGGCCACTTGCTCAAACAGGTATATTTTGAAAATCATTTTGTCCTATCTCCTATGTACAAAAACAGTTGCTAAACACAATTCATCAATTTTCTCAGAATGTGAAAAATGGAGATAGAGCAAACAGAGAGCTGAGCTCACGAAATATCCAAACTGTTCACACTGACAGAGAAAACATATAAAAAATGCACGGGACATGTGACAACTGCTCACGGACCTCGTGATGAAGCGGTAAACAAACATCAGTGAGTGGTCTATTTCTAGCAGGGGGGGGGGGTGCTTAGTCGATTATGAACCATTTATTTATCAACCCTTTTTCAGCTATCTAGCTGTCTTCAATCTCTTTCCATCTCTCCTTTTCTTTTCCTCCAGCTTTCTCCGTTCTTTACAGTTTATCGTCTTCTCTCCCTCTCCTCCCCTATCTTTTTCCTCGTCACCCAACCCCGCTCCAACCTTGACCTTTCCAACTGCACACCCATATGGGAAAACCCACTAAGCTCAAGGTCTCATCGGAAATAGACATGACACAATATTACACGATAGTTTTCCTGGGATTGATTAAAGACACTCATTTCACGTTCAAGAGGATCTATTTGCTACTGACGATCCTCTCGTTGTGTCTTTTCACTGCCGTGATTATAAGCACTTCATTTTGAGAAATAAACACACAAACCAACACACACACGCATACACACACACACTCACACACACACAACACACTCACAGAAGATGCTAAAGCAAAAAAATGACGACAACAAAGATGATGATAATGACAACAATGGTAATAAGAACGACAACCATCATTGATCATCAACATCATCATCATCATTTTATAAGAATGTCTTAAATCTTAGTAAGACGACTATAGTACCGGTACATACATCAAAAAAAAAAAAAAAAGGGCAAAAAATAATATGAAGAACTTGATATTGAGTTAATTGAGCAAACTGGTATCACTGGCCACATTTTAGAGCCGAGTTGGCTTTTCGTCAGGGATATCATCATCATCATCGTCATCATCCATCATTACTAGCAGCAGCGTTAGTAACAGCAGCTAACAACATATTCACAAATGCAAAGAAAATAGATTCCTAAATGAATCTTTCTTTCTTTCTTTTTTTTTTTTTTTTAATTAATATTACCATCATCAATCTCGTTATATTTTGATAATGTGCTAAAAAAAATACTCTACACCTCGAACCTGCCATTGTAAGTAACACTCATAAAGATTTTACATGATAACATATAGATTTAACACTGACTAGAAATCAATGCTAGATCTACACGCTCAAAAAGTGCATTGTTGTCGGTCAACCCTTCCACATAAACTGACTTTTTTTCTGAGAAATGGGAGACAGTTTCATCTTTTGGAATACTTTTACAACCTCGTTTGAGTGTTACGGGGATTCGGGGGAGGAGGGGGGAAGAAAAGAGGGAGGAAGGGAAAGAGTAGGGAGAGGGAGAAACATAAGTTGAAACATTCTTTCACCAGTTGATAACAAGAAAAAAAAAGTGAATAAGGTAGAAGAATATCAACATACATAATAAACAATATACCGATGTATAAAGACAATTAAAAAGAAAGAAGTATTTTCAATTCTTTTACAATTTATTTCTGTTATCATCCATAATCCTCCCGCCCCCCCCCCCCCTCCCTTTTTTCCTAGTCTGATGACACAAATAAATGAAATGCATGTATGACATCACATTTCGGAAATTCCCAAAGAGCTTCATGTCATCCATCGGGATTTTCCGGATGTGAACACCTGACATCAGACCAAGTAGTTTCACTGTGGCCGGGTTATCGTTGTCTCGACCGAAGCGATTTTTACTTGTATCAATTCGGGCCCAGCGAATTTCATCGCCATATTGTGCCCCTTCAAGCCATTCCGTTCCTGTTTAACTTCTGTGTAGTGTCTCTTTTTCTTAATTTTCCTTTTTTTTAATGAAAAATGAGAAACATTTCTCCATCAAATTATGAAATAAGCCGAAACAAAAATAGGGATAAAACCATACTTATTCCCCCTCCCCCTTTTTCTCCCGCCCCCCCCCCTTTCCCATATTATAACACTTCCTTACTCATCACCAATCGTTCCTGAGGAATCAATCAGCCTCTTGGATGTCTATTGTTATGTTTTAAGACGTAGGGTCCATTTATTTATATTCAAATGGATCTACGGTACTTACAAGAACATCGACTTGCATTTTAAATCACGGGCTAATGCAGTTGACAAGTAACATCTGGTAGGTGATATAGGACTGGTTACTTAATTCCCACAATTTTTCTTTCTTTTTGTTTGTTTGATCGTTTGTTTTTTGCTGTTATTGTTGTTGTTATTGTTAAGTTAAATCCAAAGTTGCGGCTTTTTGGTTTATCACAGCTGTATCAACAGGTCTGTAGGTAAAACTGAAACAGATTGTCGGTGATTCTTATAAAACCAGAAGATAACAACAGATAAGGACAACCTTTCATTCAGCAGCACATGATCAGATAAAATGAGGCCGTCCTTCGCTTTAAGCCAAATATCCCGTTCGCTTGATAGGGACAGTGGCTTGACTTAAATTATGAAATTTGAATCGTAGTGCGAAGATTCTGAGCATCGAGTTGGGCCCAAATTTTAACGGTAATAGATTTATTTCGACCAAGTGAACGGCTGAAATCCCAGTTTAATTTTAGTAGGCTAGGGGGTACAATCATTTCAAACTGTTCACATTGACATAGAAAAACACATAAAAATGCACGGGATCGGTGACAACTGTTCACATATCACCTGGTGGAGCGGCAACAAATACCAGTGAGTGTTCTATTTTTAGAAAGGGGTACAAATACTCCGCCGGGGATTTCCAGGTTTTTGCTCAGTCGAATATGAACTATTGATATTTTGAAGTGTAAGACTGACACAGTAAAGGCGAAATTGACAGTACCAGTTAATGGCATATTTCGCCATGTTTAGTCATTTAGCCAAATTCCATATTAAGATCAATTGGCATTTTATCTTAGATTGTTCAGTGGAGAGACTGCGAGCGACGTTTTTCCGTCGGGTTTTTCCCCTAAATCTTGTGTTGTACTATTGTCAACTGATGCCAATAATTTAGCTCACAATATTCGAATGAGACCAACAGTAAACTAAAAACTGTGACTGCACCAAGAACTATGAGCTTTGGCTGACAGACAGACAGACAGGACAGATAGACAGACAGACAGAAAAACAGACAGACAGGCAGACAGAAAAACAGACAGATAGACAAAATCACACAACTGCAGAAATACAGATTCAGTCTTCAGTTCAAGCCGTGTTACAAAAGGTTATGTCTGTCATGTACATGTATTTGTAAATTTGGAAGCACTCCCTGATTATAATACTAATAGTCTGTGTAAATTTGTGAAATGTTGAACATTCAAGCTACTTTTGAGAACGGATGTTTACATCTTAACTTTTGTTTGATAGCTATTTACAAAAACAGTCTGACTACTGAGAATATATAGATCACCTGGTAGCAATAGACTACTTGGTCTGTTTTGATCAATTGTGGAACACAAGATTTCGGGAAAAACAACCAACTCGGAATACTACGAGTATTTGGAGAGCATCTAGGTTCAGTTAACTCACAGTGAAGAGTTTTAGCCATAATTTCCCGCCCACTGCTGTAACAGGATCAAACCAGTACGACAAGGCTTAGTATATATAGGTCGGTGGGATTTCCCGGAATATTGGTAAACTCTATTATAGTCACTTGTGTTTCCCTATGTAGGCCTCAGGGTGGTTCAAACCAGTGCCGAGTTTCAGGCTCACCGAATCGGGAAAGCAGCTTACATTGACGAAATGACAACATATTTGTCAGTACGCAGTTTTCCGGGGAAACGAGTATTTTTAATTAGGTTTGAGTCAATGATAACAGGAAATGAAACGTGGGTCTACACCTAACTAGTGCATGTATTATGTCTCTGCCTAACCTTAGTGCTCATATTTATCTCAATGCCTGCTTTTTTTATTGTTGTTGTTGTTGTTCTCTTTCTGCGGGTTTTGTCATGGTAACATTCATTCATAATGGATCTATATAATTATATACGCGTCCTCATTTCTATCCATCCATCCATCCGTCCGTCCGTCCGTCCATCCATCTATCCATTATCGATCCATCTATCCATTATCCATCCATCCATCCATCGATTTATCCACCCATCTATCCATCCATCCATTTATTTATTTATTCATTTATTTCGCCCATCCATCCATCCATCCATTTCTCAAGCCATCTGTCCATCCACTCAGCCATCCGCTGATACATCCAATGATCTTTCCATCCATTCATACATCCATCCATCCATCCATTCATTCGTCCATCCATCCATCCACCCATCCTTCCTCCCTCCCTGCATTCATCCATTTAACCATCCATCAGCATCATCCCAAAGCCTGCATATAAATCATCCACAAAACATCCCAGCACAATGTCATGCCATTTCTCCACAGCCTGGCAGGAGGGAGACCACCAATGGTAACTCCAAGCCTAGACGGGACCATCGGCAAGAAGAAATTGAGGTAGCTGCCTTTTTCTTTCTTTTTTTCTTTCTTCTTTCTTTCTTTCTCATTTCTTTCTTTCATTCCTCCTTTCGTTCTTCCTCTGTTTATATATTTATTTGTTTCGTCCTTTCTTTCTTTTTTCTGTCTTTCTTTCTCTTTTTCTTTCTTTCTGTCTTTCTGTCATTAATTCTTTCTTTCTTTTTTATTCTTCACTCTTTCTTCCTTTTTTCCTTTTTCGTGTGATTTTCTTTCATTCTTTCTTTGTTCTTTCTCCTTCTTTCTTCCTTTTTCTTGCTTTCTTTATTTCTTTTCCTTTTTTTCTATCCTTCTTCCTTTTTCTATCTTTCCTTCTTTCTTTTTTTTTTTATCTTTCCTCCTTTTCTTTTTTCGTTCTTCCTTTCTGTTCTTTCTTTATTCCTTTCTTTTTTAAATCAATTTATTAGCTTATTATTTATTCATTTATTGACTTATTTATCTATTCATTCATTTGTTCAGGCATTACTATGAATGTTTGAGTATGTCTTACCTACTACACAAGGGAGAACTGAGTGACGTATGGTGTCAGTTTTGTTTGAGTCGTCGTTTGGCAGTACATGTATCAGATATTATGTGCGGGACTGATTTAGTTGGTCCTGAGTGAGTGGTAATGCTAATGCTGTTGCTGGTGGTGAGATGAGAGGACTCTATGACATAAATAGTCTATTGCTGTTGTTGATGCCGTTGTTGCTGCAACTGTTAATGGTGCGTTGAATTTCAGTTGTATGTCAAGGTCAGACTTGAACCTTCTGCTCACCTGTATGATAAGATAAAAACACTGGGGCACTCTAAGTCATTAATTTTATCACTGTCTTATCCTTTTTGTTTTCTTTCTCTCCTCCCCTCCCCCATCCCATCCTTACAGAGAAATGAAAAACTTCATTCCGAAAATGTTAAACTTTTGAAAGACAAAAATAAGCTGAAAGAGAAGAAGAAAAATTTGAAGAAAGTTGTTGAAGCCATCAAACATTGTCCAGGTTGTCCTCAATTTAAACATCGATTGCGTCAGAGGAGCTCGGTCCAGAATGGTTTGGTTTGTCCTGACAATGTCCAGCCATTCGTACAGCAAACGGCACCAACAGTTGCACAAACACCACTATCTGCTCCCTCCTCTGGCGATAATATACAGTGTGAACCTTCAGGACTCAAAAGATTACATCCATCTACTAGTTTACCCAATGGTATGTTAGATCCAGAATCCAACAGAGCCCCAATTCTATCAAACTTAAGCCGTGCTAACAGCTATCCACAACGATCATGCAGCACCAGTAACATCATTGACAACAACAGTACACGCTGCCACGACACATGTGCGAATGACCACAATCTTCAAAATGGGTACGGTGGCCAAAGGCAGCGTACAATGTCTGTCAACAACGCTATCACACACACAGGCCACGATCTTCATCCCCAACAAGATGCAGTCATGACCAATGGTCATTCTCATTCCCACCATCCGCCATGCCATAATCCCTATATGACCACACATTCCGCCCCTTGCCATTCTCAGAATGGTCAATCTGGTGCTGGAACTTGTCAGCCGATGGCAAATGACCAAACCAGAGACTCTCAGAGTGCCAATCGTTCACACGGAATTTGTTGTCAGTGTTCCGGAGCTCAACACACAAATGTGCATACCTGCTCACATAAACTCCCACACAACCTTCCCTGCAACTGTCCGTATACCTTCCGAAATAATATCTCTCCATATGTTCCGACGCATCCTTGTCCACACACCTGCTATCCTTGTACATTGGCCCAGTTGCATCAAACCACTCAACTACAAAATGACCTGGTACAAACTCTGATGCACCATGAAAACCCAACACATCACATACAAACGAGCCCTGTACAAAGTCATCCCCCACACACCGAAGTGAAGCAAGAGACGGTTACGGTCTATAAAACTCTTCAAAGAGATGTCGCCCCAATTCCCGGAACTTCTGTCCGTCTGTCACAGCAAGAGAACGATGTTATCCTTACCAATGCAGATCAACAGAACGGATTAGGAACTCCAGGGATGACCACAGGTCAGTCACAGGTAACCAACATGGCCGCCACGCCAGGCCCACGGGTTGTTGCAGCCAAACATGGCGGGTCTTTTGTAGAACAGAGTGCGTCCTACCCCCTTCCAGCCATTGGGAATGCAGACAGTGTCAACCATCACAGTGTTGTGGGCTTCAGCCCTAAAAGCGTCACAATTGGAGTTATGGGTGCGATACCATCAGGTACAATTACCGTTCCATCTCATCATGGTGAAGATGTCAGTGCAATATCTGTGTCGCAAGCTTCTCGACCATCCAGTGTGGAACGCTTTTTGAACGGAGAGGACACAGGAGACGAGTTTCAACTGCAACATTATGTTTTGCAGAACCAGAACCAAGCGCCTCAAAACATGGAGCAGACAACACATATGCAAGGTCTAGGGGCGTCCCACATCCAGATTCAAAACAGCAGCCCAACAATCCTGAACGGGTACATACCTGGTGTGTCAACTACTACATCTAACATGCCTGCATCCAATTCGGTCACCTCGGCTATCCCTCCACCAGCCGACCAGCCGACATCGCAGCCTCCCACAGCAGGGAACCCGACATCTTCCAATGTTCCGCATCGAGGACACAGATTTGGCAGGAGGAGAAGTAGAGACTCTCATTTTGAGTTACAATCTGCCCGGGTATGTGTTAAAAAGCCCCAGCCAGACACAGCTAATTCCAGCAACGCTGAACCAGATCAGCCACCAACCCCAGGGGACCGGAAGTCCTCACCCGCGGCCCCTACAGAGAAACTGTCTCAAGCGATGCAGGGCTTGAATCTGGCAGACAAGGAGACACCGAAAGATGACCCCAAAGCTTGTTCGGACCCCGTGTCAACAACATCGAATCTGATGGAAAGCTTGACTCTTTCAGAGAAAGAGCCAGAAATGACTGATTCCAAAAACTGTCCAGATTCAGTGTCAACTGATGAGTCTGTTCGGGTGCAGACCACGACTCTCGCAGACAAAGAGACAGAGAAAACTGAGCCCAGACTTTGAACCGACAACGTCAGATTGGACAGACAACTTGAGGAACTCGTAGAGTGAACACCGCTCACCTCTGAAGTTGAACGGCGTGGGAGAAGTCTTCAGTTCTGGACAATAAGAAATAAAGATACTGTGTGCATGACAGTGACAGTGACAACAAGCAGGTATAAGTACTGCCAATAAGTGACTTTGCCCTACATCTGTCGTTTCCAAGACCCGTAGCCGGACACTTGAGCTGTGTGAAGGGTTGACGATTCACACAGCTCACAATGACAGCCAACAAGGTCAACGGTCACAACCGACGAGTTTGCCACAGCCGAGAGTTACAAGTCACTGATGATCAGATGTTAAACTTCGGTTATCAACAGTTTGCAGAAACCAACAGGTTCTTGTTTTTAAATAATGGATGTAGATCCTATGACATATTTTTGTCTATTTTGTATTATATTGACAAAAGTTTTTTTTTTTTTTTGCACGGATTGACACAAATTTAAAATGCACATCACAACCAAACGTTTATTTCTTTTTTGCTCTCTTGGGAAATGCTGGTTCCTTCCAGTAAAATTGGATTAAGCCATTTTCTTTCCAGCCATCTAAGTTACTTCTCTTTGCTAAGTGCAAAAACTATAAGACGAGCATTTTAAAGAAGGAAAGAAAGTGGGGGGGGGGGGCATTTTCAGTTTCTGTTGTTTGAAATAAGAGAAGCAAAAAAGTATTAAAACATTATCAAAATGACATGAAAAAAAAAAGAAAAGAAAAGAAAATATTATATCAAAGAGTGATTCCTTCCGAATTTTCTGTGACTCAGATTTAAACTAGTAAGAGAAAACGCGATTGGGGGGGGGGGGGGGGGGGGGGGGGGGGGGGGGGGGGGGGGGGGGGGGGGGGGGGGGG
>JBCAUA010499664.1:2493-17058 GCA_038406235.1 Peronia verruculata | reverse complement strand
AACAAAAGAAGACCCCCCCCCCCCCCCCCCCCCCCCAAATTGTTTCATTCTTGGCTAGCCATGGATTCTCACTTCATGACTCACCGAGACTGCCAATGATAGAAGTCAGTGGTCTACCTCTGTTTATTTTGAAAGACAGTCCTAATAAAGTCCGTCTCTTGGTTAAGAAGCATATCACTTACATCTGATTATCTATTATTATCAAAGCTTTCTTGTTGTTCCTTTCAATTCAGTATGCTTTCATTTGTTCTTCTGTCCCTCCAGCAGACACTGCAACCTTCTAATAAAACCCCTTGACTTCAATTCTTTCTTCAGGATCTGTTCCCAAATAACATGATTGATGCAAATAAGGAAAAGTGTCAAAAACAAATTCACACACCATAAAACGATGGAATTATCATAACTATAAACTAGAACAACCTTGCTTTCTTACAAACTGTTTCAAAGATTCATACATACTTACCATAAACAGCCTGGTGTTTGCCAAAGTCTGACATCTTTTATCTCCAATACATATTCTCAGATAGTCGTAACGATCACCTCTGAAAAATAAGTCATATAACAAGATGTTTTCAGACATTTCTCAGGTGGAGTTCTCTTGTTTCTGACAGCTGGTCAAGATAAAGTATACGTTTAAGGGAAAATATATATATAAAAGGGAAAAAAAACATATTTCTGCTAATATGATGGGTTAGAAGGGGGGAAAGTACTAAAAATTTAAGCTTTGATTTGTTAGAGTAAGTGATAGTATGTGAAATCAATAATACAAAGTCAGTATTATGGAATGGCGAACTGCCAATTCTTTGTAGTGATTATGTTTCTCGTGAACGAAGGTGAAATCAAAATAAAAAGATCACTGTGAGTTAAAATATCTATTTCACAAAGAATGCTGAGACCTGTTAAAAAAGAACTTTGACATGGTCTAGGCACTATGCGAGAGGATCATAAAAAGTTTCACTCACCGAGGTGCATACTGATCTAAATTCACAATGCTTTCTTGAGGGACAACTTCACTGGCATCAAGATAAAGCTGAGGACAAAACAATAAAAATTTCTTTCTTGCAGGCAAGTGAAAAGAATGTGAAGTTGATCAGGTCCTGGATCATCTATTATCTTTAATTCACAAACAACATCAAACAAGTCATAACTGAAACAAAAAGCTTTCAATTTCTTCTTACTCCTGCCATAAAATATGCTGATTTGATTTCATCTGGTCTTTTGTGTCTTTAAACAAGCAACACTAGAACTAAAACATTTATCTTCATAAAAGTAAAATGAAAAAAAAAAAAAACAGACAAACAAACAAAAACTGACAGATCTTTGAACTTAACTGCATTTTTTTTTCCCAAAGCAGAACTTATGAAGTTAAGATTGAAAGGAAATATGCTAATGTTTATCAAAGTAATCAAAAGAAAAAGAGCATAAATGATAAGAAAAGGAACATATTCAAAACTCAGTGGTTATTCCTCAAACAGTACATTGCAATAGAATCACAGGTTAAATAGCACTAACCCATTGACACAGAGGGGTGAACTTCCCTGTGAGTCCTTTCAGGGCTTCTTGAGCCACAATGCCACCAAAGACTGCACACAGAGGCGGTAAGCTGCCAGTGCAGCATCTGGAGATTGTCTGTAGCAGGTTCTCATTCACATCATCCACCTGTGGAAATGGATAATACGGCTGAGAGGTTTTCAGATCATTAACAGATAGTGACAGATAATAAAATTGGTCAATCCAGTGATCCATCTCTGAGTGAGGACTATACGAAGACTACATTCAAATCATCCATTGTTTGAGATGAATCAGAATACTGTATATACACACCACCTCCCTTCTCAAGATTGACATGTATCCCACCCACTTTAAGTCTGCTTGCAGCAATGGATAAAAGAGTTGCATATCTAAGTCCTCTATACAAAAGAGATGGATAACAAGATTATAAAATCATTCATTCAATAGTCTAGTAACATTAGAAACTTAATTCATCCATCTATGGATCCATGCAGCAAATCATGTCTAATGATGTCTACAAAAATTATACAGCTGAATCAGCCATCTGATGACCTTTACTAATAGATGCTGTGGTCCAAATTCAGTTCATCTGCCCCATTTATCCATTTATCAAAACATATAACATTCACACTTTCAAACAACAATTTTTTTTTTCATATTTATCTTGACTAATCAATTTTAAAAGCAATCTTGACTAATCACTTTTAAAGCTATCTGCTGTTGTACAAGCATATATGTGGCAACAATACAAACTGAAATTTATAAAAGGAAATGGGATATAAATCACCTTATTTGTCAATGATCCATTCAGTTCTTTAGCTATAGTCACAAGCTTGTCAGAATCTGCATCATTCCTGAGAACAGTGTAAAAAAGCAGGTAATGTACATCTTATGATTATACAATTACAAGTATGCATTTTGACTATTTCCACCCAAAATTCATGAAAAAATTAATTATCAACTGTATTTTGAAAAATGATGAGCATCCACAAATGCCTTTTTCATTCATACACAGCCCATGAAAATATTCCTTAATTTCTTGTTAAAAAAAAAAATCCTGAAAACTACGATATTCACAAATGCTCAGATTTTGAGCAATCTGCTTTTCTTTCTTAACTATCACCTGCCATAAAGCATTACTCTATGAGTTGAGGCAACGTGTTGGAATATAAGCAGCTTGAGGAAATCTATTGTTGTGAAACCACCAGGACCCAAGATCTTTATATCTCTTGTTCCTCATGTTTTCTATAAAAGTACAGTAGGTTTGAGAAAAAGATACTGCTAGACTTTAAATCAAACAGATGATTTTCAAACTTATTCATGGTTCTGCTAGTAATGAGTATAACACATATATGTGAATATCTCTTGCTCTGGCACATATGACAACGTAGTCTGAAGTATTCTTTATGAATTTTGCAAACTTCCTACATTTCTCCATTTGAAGGCAAATGCAAGCATGAACAAAATTATGAATTTTTTCTGAATAAGGAAAGCAGCTGACTAGTGATATATCCTGTACTTACCATGCATTAGGCAGACAACCATATTGCTCCAAATACTTGTTTAAGCTTAAATAGCCCAAATGTAGAACATTTGGTGCCTAGAAGTGAAGAAAAAAAAAATGCGAGTAATATTTCAAATATAAATCAGAAATTGCATTCACAGTGAAACTGACTGAAACACTTGCCAGCAATGGTAAATGAGAAAGCTGCCAAAAAGGTTTGCATTCATGAAGTACTTAGGGTATAAGGGTGCTATACAATAGTGGGAGTTTGTTCTAGAAATTTATTATGAAATCATTGCTCTCTTACGGTGATCTGTATATGCACACTCAATTTTTTTCTTTGTCGTATCTGTCAATGAACCTGCCACTAAAGAGTCTGATCTGGCTATGAACCTGTCTCTGATGTGCATGAATTTTTAGACTGAGACAACTGTATAATATCTGCATTCATAGAGCACTCATGATTATAATAAATTTATTTGACAAATAGACCAAAACAACTGGGGAAAAATACAATCCACTGAGATTATTAAAACTTAAAAACACTGTTTTTGTTGTCACTCCCTTATCAAAAAGAAACTAGACGACAATATTACTTCTCTGTTCTGGATGACTTACATCAAACTTGCACAAATCTGGCACTAGCAAGGATGGATTCACGAGCTGCTTCTCTAGAGGTTCCTGTAAGATGAAAAATGAGGATTAATTTGAAATTTGATGTTACACAACTTTTTAAATCATTATTACATATCAAAAAGTGCACAATTTTTGAAAGAGTCTCACTAGCACTTAACTAATGGTCAATTTCCAACAAATTTAGACCCAAAAATAACCTATAATGTAAACACAAAACACTCTTTGCTTGTTGCTATGAAATTAGGAAATGACTGAATCCCATTTTCAGAAAGCTTTTGGTAATTAGGAAAATTGGGCTGAAATGGGGAAAATACTGCAGATCGTTCTAGTACATACAAGTGAAGTTTATAAAATCTTTCTATCACAATCCTTCCAATCATGAAAAATAGTTAAAACTTACAAAGGACATTTGTTTATGAACTTTCACTTGGGTGACTATTCCTCCTCCTTCATATGGGCCAAACTCTGGTCCTGTTGTATCCCCAATGCTGAATTTATAAGGGTTGATGACTGAAAAAAAAAACACAGCCTAAGTTGTCCACCTATGACAATAAAAATGTTGTCATAAATGTTACAGCCATTGGTAAATAATGTGTGAAATCGCAACTATTTTGCAACCAAGAGTCTAAAGTCCTTAACAAAAACCATGAGTGCCATTAATAGAGCAGAGAACTCGACAGATCAAAAGTGAAATTTTCTGAAAATTTGTAATTAATAATTCAAATCTTCCTAAAGCTAACTCAAAAATATACAAACAGATGGGCATCATGAATGGTCTAAAAAGATTGATTATTAGCTGAAAAACATAAAACAGTAAGTTTATTCTGATGTACTTTTCATAATGGAATGAATGTCAAAATTTGCGACAATACTGAGAGACATTTGTCGCCTAGAGCCGTACATCATTTCCACATAAAACTGACAAATTGTGATAATTTATTTCCAATTTAAGGTCTTGTGCTGAAAATGGTGCAAGTTCGGTTTCTTAGCACATCTTTAGCCATACCCTTGAAAGGAATGGCTAATAATTCTTTCAAGAAGAGGCTCTCATATTCTGCACTGACCTACCTGTCACAGGAAATTGACGACCATTGACAACTGTCATGCCCTGGACTTCTTTGAAAGTGACAACATCCCCTGTTTCCAACCCATGCATTCTCTCATCGTGGCAGGCTACAACACCTGGATTATCCTGAAACATTTATGGCATATTTTCCTACTCAGACAACAGTTTGTCACAAAAGCAACAACAGCAAAAATAATTTAAAAAGAAAAACAGTTATGGAAAAATTCCGTTCCTGTGCACCGCTCAGCTTTTGTGGAAGATATTACTATAATTGACTATATATGCACTACAAAATTATCTTTACTGCAAAGCTTTTCTATTTATGGCAAATAAATACATCAGAAGAGTAGACAAATCAAATCTTCAATCTACACAATATTCTGAAACAAACAAAAGTATAGAAAGAAACAAACACATGAAAAAAAAAAAAAAATCAACAAAACATGAACATTATCTCTCAAAATGTTAGCGTAGAGTTTCTTTGAAATTGACGATCAACAATCAATTAATGTACTGTGCCAAAGAAAAAGAATCAAATGTACTGCACTAAAAAAAAAAAAGAATCAACAGGCTAACAACAAACTGATCACTCATGGTCAAAGATCAATAGAACCTTACAGGCAAACAACGAAGTCCTCATTTTATATGGGACATTTTCTAAAATTAAGACTGAATTTGACATAAAGTCTCCTAAGACACACACCATTACAGCATCATTCAATAAACAACAATCTTGTAACAAACCTTAGTGATGTCACTGATGAATAAATCTTTAGGCTCCTCTCCTGTTGCATCAAACACTTCAAAGTTATCCCCAAAGTCAACGAAAGATGCACCAAAGATTCCATAAACATCACATGATATAAACTAGAAGGATGTGAATAAAAGAAAACAAAATATTTGTTTTGTTTTTTTGTGACAAAAACAAGCAAAAATCAGTTAGTTCCTCTACTGACTTGTAATCAGCAAAGCAAACATTGAAAGGTACAGACTAATTCAAAGATCTGAGATGACTTTTGATAATAAAGAAAAAAACCCATAAGAGAATTAAAACTTACTATTAACCACTTAACCACACATATTTACAGGTACTTCTATTTGGAATTAAGAATTATAAGACTTATAAGAGGGCTCTGAAAAGTACTGAAAGTCCATGCTAGACTTGCTACAAGGATTAGAACAAACTCTGGAGTAAAACTAAGAACAGCATCAGGAGGATGTACCTGGAGGAGAACCATATTGGGAGATCAGGCAGTAGAAGTGTGTCCTCTACATTCTCAAATGGAAATAGAAATTTTGCTGTTTTAAACTTCTCTTTCAGAAGAAATTTCAGTTCACAGCTTGCTGAGCTAATACAGCACTTGAATTTTATTCACCACTTTTACCAAACTCATTCAACATTTAGACTAAATCAAGATACTAAATCATCTAATCATGTGAAAAAATAAACAAACAAACAAACAAAAAACTCTTGCAGACAATTCGTAGATAACTGTTAATTTCTCATGCTCCACAGAATTTAGAGGATTGTACTACTGTGAGCAAACAATGTCAATGTCATTTGAAGACTTTGATCAGGGGAACTTACCCTAATCTGTGGGGATTGTGATCTACAGAACTGGTCAACTTTGAGTTGCAAACTCAGGGGACATTCTGTCAGAATGATACACTGGGGGAAATAAAAAAGACAGAAACAATCTCAAACAAGTGGTAAACGCATGTCTGATTACTATTTAGTGAAGAGTGTAGTTTATTTAAGACCGAAAGAGTTTTAAATTGTGTAAATTTCCTGAGAAATAAATACTTTTTAACATGGTTCACACATTGTGCTTGAAATTGGTGGACGAACTTTCAAGAATATGCACAAATTCTAAAGCCTTTCTCAGTTTCTGAGAGATATACATAGAAAATCGATACATGCATAGTACATGCACAGTCAATGGAGAAGAATTCTGAGAAAACAAATTAGCTTTTGGAATGCTTGAGTGAAAAACTGACAAGATGATAACATAATATCTACAGTTTCTCCATAACAGCAAAAAAAAAAAAAAAAAAAATGTATGAATAATTTCCTTATAGCTTTTGACATTAAGGTGCACAGTTAGGAGTTTGGACTTCATAACCTTAGCCACAAACGTAACAGAATAACAATTGACTAGAGATAAGAAGATACTGTCTGCTTCTTCTAGGATCCTCAGAATCCTGTGATTTTTGTAAACCATACTTCACGTTAAGTTGTGGTTAAAGACTAAGCTTTCAGCAATGATTTACATCTGATCAAATCATTACATTAACTACATACCTGATACTTTGCTAGATAGGACAAATCAGAAGCAATGGTGAGCGGCTGGGAAAGAGTCTCCAAGCTCACATAAGGGTTCAGTTCTGCAAGATGAGATGAACATGCCTCTGCTCTGTAAAAGAAATTACAAGGCAAAAACATTCATCAAGGCTGATCGTCTCCAAGGGCGATGAAATAAACATAAATATACACAACAAACAAACAGCACAGATTAAGTCCATTACAGTTAACATTGCACCAAATTATGGTGTCAGATGCCAATTTCACAACAGGTTTACAAAGTGTGCAAACTGAATGAAAGAAACTTAAAGCTCAATCAGCTAGTACACAGTAATCCAATCTGATCAATATTTTAAAAAATCACAGATAACAGAAATATGCCTCACCTATTTCTTGAAGCTTTAACATCAGTCTCTCGTATGAAAAACTGTGTTCCCAAATCCTGAATCTGGCACTGCTTTGGATCTTGGATTGTGACAGACTAAAAAGCAGAAATACAAACTCAGTAAAGATATGTAAATTTCAGTGGTTCTTATGTATATAGATAACTCTCTGTGACAATAGTAATAGGAAACAAATATTTATGACATAACAGAAGTCATTTTTCATTAACTTTCAAATTGTGTAAAGAAATAGCATTCACAGATTGAAAGAATAAAACACCTTCCTCCACTTAACTTCTCCACTTAACTTCACTTAACTTAAATTGTTAGCATTGCAATTAAAGATACAAGTGCATAGGTTTATCCATTTTTTTTTTCCTCTCTCAAAGTACTGAACTTGCTGACAGTATAAGGTTCACAAGACAAAGATTGCCAAACAGCAGTAAACAATATTTCTTTCCTATTTAAAATTCATACCTTCACTCCAGCTAGGACAATATTTTTAGCTGTGAAAGATTAGAAAGGACAAAAAAGAAAATAATTTCTTACTGATGACACAACAAAAACAGTGGATACGATTTCACAGAACACAAAGAAAACAGTAAGCAAAGAAATTTAAAATCCACATAGTATTTGTGATATCAAAAACCACAATGTCACTTGCATCAACTACGAGAGACAACAGGCTAAATCAAAAGGTGACAATTTCCATTCTGTTTACTTTCTTTTGTTAACGTAACATGCCCTGCATATTTCTTTAATTATAAATTAAAATCTTTGAAAGAACAGTTTCATCAGAAAGCACAAATTATCAATCATTTCTTACACCAATTTAAAACAAATGAAGTTCCATGTTAGTACTCTCCTGGCAACAAGCAAAACTCTATGTAAGTACGGGAAACAAAAAAAGTACCAAGGAAATACACTCACCAATTTCAATGCCAACACCTCCCATGCCATACACAAACACACAGGAATTTGCCATACGATGCATGGCATTGTCTCCCAAAACATAACGTTGTCGACTGAAGATGAAACACACATTGAGCATTCATAAATGAGTGTAACTAATTAATGCTGAATATAAATTCCATTTTACCTAAACAAATGGAAAAAAAATGTGGTCCATAAAGTTTAGGAAGTGCGGTCCTACTACAAGTTCCCCCTCATTTGTAACAAAAAAAAAACAAAAAAACAACAACAACAAACAACACTCACGCACGCACGCACACACGCACGCACGCACACACACACACACACACACACACACACACAAAAACATGAAAAATTCATTATGAATCAAATCTATGAAGATATGAGGTGAAAAATAATGTGAGGTTTGGAAAAACAACACTAATAAAATAATCTTGTCATTTTTGCTCTTCCCCTTTATTTAGAGCAACTGATTCTGATCAAGACTTAAAATGTCCAAATATACCTGTAGAGTGAGTCATCTATTTCCATCTGTTCCGTGGCCATGTTTACACACTGGATTACCTCTGGAAACAAAAAATGTAGATTTACTTATAAAAACAATAAGGCTACGCGTTTTATACTACACTATCATATATACGAAATAAAAATCAAGGAGTGTGGCACTGCCTTGATAAATTAGCAAAGAAATCTGTACTGTGTAGGACATTAGGTTCAGCATGTTTCTTGGCAAATCTGCAATCACTTGAACAAATTAATGAAATATATGCAAAAAGATGAAGTGGATATTCAGACATAGATCTCCAGATGCTACACTCACTGCTATGATGAGTTGACCATTACCGTTACTTAAAGATTTATTTAAGTGAATAAGTACAGACTTCCTCCCTGTGTGTGTTATAATTACATGCTGCAATTCCTGATCTTTTTAGTGTATAGTTACATCAACACTGCCCAGGGCTTAAACGCGGTGTGAGTTTTCACATAACAGTATCATAGTTGAAAACGATATAGCTATGCTACCCTGTGGATAATCGCACAAGTGACTCAAGTGTTTACAGACTGAAGTAGCAAAACAGTTGACCAGTCAGGAGGCTAAACTTACACCTTCTTGTCCACAAAGCAAATCACAAGTGCTGTCTCACGTGTTGTCATACAAAGAAATGGTTACGGGTTAGTCAACAATGTGGCCTGATTATGAAGTCATACATCAACCATCACTTCCACTCCTTTGTCTACCTGTTCCCTCCATTCCCATCTCCATTTTCCTGCACATCTAGCACTGTGCATTTCTCTTAAATGGACAGTATGATGTGGAATTATACCATAAGTACTCCAGTATCTTGGTCCGACACCGGGCTCTTAGACGGATTTTTGTATTTGGGAGGACCCAGAGCGGGTTCTTAGAGGGGTAAATTAAAGAGGAAAAATTCCATTTTGCAGCTAAGGCGGGTTCTTAGGCTGACCAGACTCTTAGGCAGAGGGTTCCTAGGCAAAGACCACTGTATGAAGTTTAGTATGTGGTAGGATCGCTCCATTCGATTAATCAAAATAAACTAGACCAAGCCCTGGCCCTAACCTACTGGGACCCTCGGCTATGCATACTGCCGAGGGAAAAGATACTAACTGCCAGATAAAACAAGATACTACTTGCGAATTGTGCACAACACTGAGTCTATAGGGTTTATCTTATGGGGGAATTAATCAATAAAGCGTTACAAATATTTGGTATACAGAATACATTCTAATAGCCTTAAGTGACCACGTATAATAATCGCAGTATCTATATATATGCCATTTGTACCAGGGTCGCAGTGAGAAGGTAGTGCCTAGATTCTAGATCTAAAACTACTAAAAGAAGGCCTATATAGTATTATTTATCAGTCAAATTTCATTGCCATGTCCCATTATGCTGATGGCGTCTGCTCAGAGAAAACAGGCCGGGATCGATTCGTGGGTCCTGCATCAGGAGATGGAAAGATACAAAGATCGAAAACCTGCATTTTTTCAGTGACTCAACGGTCCCCTGGCTTCCTGTGGGTAGGGAAGCCCGATGTCTAGCCTTCTCAGATAAGAGCAAATATATTTCGGAGGTCCCGTGTGTATGTTATGCACGTTAAGAAACCCTTGGCAGTTGAAAATCGATGGAAGAGAAGGCTGAGTGCTGTTGTCTGAGCAAAATTTCCAAATTCCTACCCACAAAATTTCTCTACAAAAATTGGCAAGAATTTCTGAAAAAGCCGAGATAGGCTAGATCTAGATTTTCTAGATCTAATCATCCTACTTTTATACGACTGAAAGGCTTAAGACTAAAAAAAAAAAAATCACACTTTTACTATCAATAGTCAGCTGGTAGCATTATCGCACACAATCAATCTATTCACTAACTCCATCAATGCTAAGGTTTAGAGAGAGTGGGGAAAAGGGTAACGGATTTCAACTTGATGAGTAACTTATCGGAAACAGGTTATTCGATGATACAAGAGCCATAGCAGGTTCCAATTCAGAATTTAATTCATATTTCAAGCTGAAAGGATGACTAGGATCTGAAAGTAACAGAATCCTACTCAAATATTGTTTGGGAAAGCAGTACCAGGATAGATTGGGGTACATCACTAGATATCTGTTACAGACCTTCACGTATTACTAAGCAAACTGAAAGTATTGTTTATTCCGTCGATGTTTTCCGTGTTTTTGCCGGTGTATTTCCGGAATAGGTAGCAGATCTTTTTAAGACAGGCTTTTCCATTGGCCCGTTTTAACTTTAATATCGGATTTTGACCAATCGGGCTTCGTGATAATTCTAAGTCATATTCTAGACTAGGCCTAGGTCTGGTTGGGCCTTCCGAGTCGGCATTTCCTAGCCTAGCAGACAGACTTCATAGTCGAAGTTCTTACATTTCGTGCTGCCGTGTTACAGGCATTGGAAGTTCGTCTTGCTGATTTGCCACCAGTGAGTAAGACTATGGAATCTGACGACCAGGGACTCTTAGCACCCGGCGCGGCCCTACTTTTGATTATTGGAGAACCTTTCTCAGAGGATCAGAAAACACTTATTCTTGGTGAAATCACGAAAGGTGAGCTCGATACCAGACTCCATATATCTAGATCTAGTCTAGATCTAGATCTAGATGAGCTATCTAGAATCTAGAGTCTAAACTAGATCTAGACCTCTAGATCTAAATATAATAGGCCTTACCTGGTGAATCTAGAGATTTGGAGAAACCAACATCTCAGAGATGAGAGATGTTTTTTGGCAATTGCCGGCTTTCACTAATTCATCTAGATCTAGATCTAGACTAGGACTAGATCTAGACTAGATCTAGAGTCTAGATCTGGATCTAGATCTAGATACATCTACCACAGTACATAAATCCATGACTAAAATTAGTAGATAGATCTATCACTTAGATCTGTATCATAAAATGATTTAGAATCTGTAAGAATCTAGATCTAGATATAGACTAATAGATATATATACATGTAGATCTAGATCTCGATCTCACAGACGGCCCAGATAGTCACACATAGATTCAAGATCTACGCATAAAAAGACTGCTGAAAGGTCTTATAAAAATGAAACAGATCTCACTGGCCCTAGATCTAGATTGGGACTAGGCCAAAGAGCTCACATCTGTTTCCAGGATTTTTTTTTTTTTCACAGAATATCTAAACTCTTCCGAGACTTCCTTTCCTTGTGGCATAGATCTAGATCTATTTTTGTATTCATATAAATTTCTGACTGTTTGTACTAGATCTAGACGTCTAGATCTACATATCTAGATCTAATCTAGATTTTTTCTGTAGCCATGGGCCAAAAATAAGCCTTATCGCTGCTGTTAGACTCTTACAGTGAAAAATGAAATTCATTTTCTCATGACTGGACACTGAATTGGTCTTCCCAATTTGTCACATTTTTTTATGCAGGCTAACATGTTTATATTTCTTTAAAATCTTTACCAGAGATTTAAAAACTGCAGCCATCCATCTTAAGTTGTCAGCAGAATGCTGTAGAATGGAAAGACATTTGCATTCATATTATAAAATCATTAAGATCTTAGAAAATTCCTGATGTTTGATGCAGAACAGTCAGTGCTTCAATAGTTTTCAAGTTCAAAGAGAAAAAGATGAACAGAATTTTAACTGAACTTGAACTCTGAATTTCTTAAGAAAAAAAAAAACACTGTGCTTTCTTTTTTTTTTCAAATGCTAGACAATTGCTAAAATATTCAATATTATGAGAGCAAATGTGACTGAATTTGACTGGATTGCATTCTGTTTGCATAGTGTGTTTGTGAACGACGAGAGTCTGTTGATGTTTTATTGCATGAGATTCATTATCTTTGGGTTTTTATTATAACCTAGGCAATAAAAGTGAAAGTTGATAAATGATTACACATTTTTAAGCAAGATTTTCAAGCGTTAATTTAGTAGCATGAAAAATATCATTGTTGGGGTCCTATCAAAGCTGTTGAATATGCTTTGTGTGAAAAAACATTGCAGATCATTGGTTCTTAGTTCATTATATGACTATGTATTGTAAAGTAGCCCCTGTAACTTTTTGAAACTAAAGCACTGTTTTTTTGCGCACTGTCATTTAATCATGTTGAAATAATATATTATAATATTGATTAATCTGAAGTAAGAAAATTGATGTGACAACTTTAAATGCAAATAATGGGTCATGCTTTTGAGTATTTGACATTTAATTTTTTGTGTTTAGTGGTTGAAAATATACTGACACAGTGAGAGATTGTATTTGTCTGGAGATTTTGGTTCATGGGCCCGATTATGTTCAATCAAACTATACATTTTTTTGGAAATGAGAAAATAGTTTAAATATATTTTATGGCAAAGGAGCTCTTGGTGAGCACATGGCCACAGTTGCTAGTGTGATCATGGTCACCTATTCCCTACAACTGAAGGTAAATATCATATCCAGGAAGCAGCATGCCCATATTTTTCTTGATGGAGTATCCTTGAGCATTTGTTGTGGGTGAAATGAAGCTTGACATGAGGCCAGCTGGTTTCTGTTAGATCTCAGGAGGGCAAAGCTCCTGCTGCTGCCATTGCTGCTGATATACCTGCAGTAGTAGACCTGTAAACCCTGAAGTCCCTGGAGAGCCTTGATTCATCCCAGTCAGTCTGGATACTCTTCACTGAGGTGTGGGAGTTTGAGGATTAGATCTTACTGTAAAACCCTTTCTCTCTTGTCCCAATACCAATCACATTAAACACAACTGCTACTTATTTCATGAGGGATAATTTGCAACATTTTGCATCTTGACCTTATCTGTGTTTTTGCTTTTAAACTTTTGCATGCTGGTGGCCATGGATTTTATTTTTTTTATTTTTTTTTGTTTGTTTGTTTGTTCTATAAACTTTTTGTTAGGTTTCTAGATCTCAGAACTGTGATGAAAACTGTTATTAATTTGTATTTTAATGAGAATTAGGGTCTATATTAATTTAGAAACTTTAAAAGATCTCGGGTTTAATGCAAGATGTTACTTGAAATTTAACAAGGTCTCAATTTACTGCTGATATCTTAATATTTATCATGCCATTGTAAAGGTATTGATAGCTTTACAGTAGGAAGATGCATTCAGTATGATTGTGCCTGGCACTGTAGCTCAGGAGCACACCTGGCCAAAATTTTCACTTTTCACCTTTTATTCTTCTCATTCCCCCAGGTAGCTAACCCCTGTGCGCTGCTACTTTTCTTGACCTTCTTTTTCTGTGCCGAATATTGGGGAAAGGGGAGGGGGGGGGGGGTTGTTTCTCATCTCTCATTTTCACTGCTTATGTCTGTAGAAACAGGCTCTCATATAAATGTACATGTATGCATTTCTACTACAAGAGCACAAAGCCAAGCACGTCTATAAATAATAGTATGGGAGAAGTGCCCAAAGATTCTTGACGAACTCGTGCGGTTGGTGCTCATAGCCAAGCTAGGACTGCTGGCTGACTGCATGTTTCGGGAGTCACTCAAACACTAGTACATGTCCGTGCGGCTGCGATGGCAGACTGAGAGAGGAGAGCAGGCTGGTACTTGTCATTATAATATATACATGCTCTTAATTATTCAGTGAACATTTTTGAAAATTGATACCAGTCCTCAGAATATGTGGACCAGTTTAGTGTCCAATGGTTGTATTTTGAATACCGCTTGATATGATAATCTTGAAGCGGAGTTGGGGGGGGGGGTGTAAGGCGTCGTTTTCAACAGAGC
>JBCAUA010499554.1:0-17058 GCA_038406235.1 Peronia verruculata | reverse complement strand
CTTTATATGCGATACCAAGTAGTCTTCTGTAGCACCTCATTTCCATGGCTCTGATTCTTCTTTCAGTATCAGCGTTCGGTGTCCACGACTCACAGTGCCTGACGGGGTAATAATGGAACGTAAAACGCTTATAGCTTGAAATAACTGGGATAAGCGCTATATAAATACTCTCTATTATTAAAAGTAATTAACATCCTGGGCGCTTTCAGCCAGTTACAGAAATTGTGAACCGCCAAATTATTACTTTTACACACTGAAATATGACTTCGCAGCTCTAACTTGATAATAGTTCTGTCTTGTAGTTCTGTACTTAAAATGGAATAAGAAGAGACTGAAAAATCAGATGGTACGTCGAATGACATAGCGAGGCACAAGTCTTTGGATGCAATCAACAAAGACATGGATTACGGGATAAGCTGTGGATCATGTGGCTGAGATGTTTGAACAGTGGTGTGAGGAGGCCCAGAAGACTGTAATGAAGAAATTATCTCTCAAAGTCCTTTCACATAGAGGTCTCTGGGTCTGTACCGCGCAGATGGTTACAGGCGGTGATGAAGATGGAAGAGAATTTTTTTTTTATTGATTTCCATATCACTAATATAAAAATATATTGCAGATGTTCAGAAAGATTATCATCAGGTGAACAGGAGAGTAACCAAACATGATAGCTCAATACTAATACATCAAATATTAAAACAACATTTATTATTCAAAATTCAAGTTGAAATAAAAAAAGTGTAAAATCGTGTTAGATTACATAGCAGTGAATACAAAATTATAATTATCTAAAGAGATTGATTGAATTAAAAGTAATGAAAATTGTGTAGCCTTGGCTGAATTATCTTTTCTTTTAGCCGCAGACTTAGCTTGAACAATTTTCGCCATCTGCTACTTCTTGCTATTGATTTCTCAAAATGTCTGTAACAACAGCTCAGCCAATCCTCAGTATTTCTCCTCTTCCCTACATTCAGCACTACTGTAGTGCTCAGCCAGATTTGCATCGGGAAGCCTATGGAATGAGTTAGCGTCCAATTCACCAGCCATTGGCGTGTCTCAAAAGTTGCTGTAAATATTGGTGTTCTCACTGTACAGCAGGAGAATCTGATACAGTAACTTGTACTGCTCCTGAAACATGACAGAAATATACAATATCCTGAGGCAAGTTCTACGTGAAAGAGACGTTAGCTCATCTATTTCTGTGCAAAATGTCTGCATGCAAATTTATGTTGCAAGTTGCTTTATATCTCCATTTGAATATAAAGTTGACAAAGAAAATAAATAATATTTTTACTGTGTGAGCACTCTACAGAATTTCCAGCTGATTTTACCGCAGTTGAAAATTCAGTTAATTTGTACTGGCTATTGAATGAAAATGACTACTTATAATTATCTTTAGTGTGGGGAAATAGAATGATGATTTTATTCCAAGTTTTGTTGTACGTTATGCCTACCCTCAATCACTTCTCAATCTACAAATTTCTTGACATAATCTTTTTCGCTATCTTGGTCGTACTTTATCTAATCGCACATTTATTCTGTAGCAAAGTGATCTTTGGATGAACATTGTATAAGATAATGTTTAAAAATCTGTTCAGTAATGTGTCCGTGTCTCTGTATGTGTGTATGCGCGCGAGCGCGTGCGCGTGTGTGTGATGTATGTGTGTGTGTGTGTGTGTGATGATGTGTGTGTGTATGTTGTGTGAGCTCACCAGTGTTGGAATAACTTGGGGCCTGATGGCCTTGATAGCACCAACCATGAGTGGTACCGTCAGGCGATGGTCATTGTCCATCCTGTCCAACAGCAGCAACACCACAGACATCAGACCACTGTGGTCAGCACCATTTCTGGAACAAAACGATCGAGCAAATTCAAATGTTTTATTTACATCATTTAGAGACTTAGTTGACCACCTCTGTTCACCTACATCAGATTGACACCTCTGGTCATCAGGATCCGTGTGATACAGAAGTCAAATCAGGGCCGATGTAATGAAAGTGGATTTGCTCAAGAGAAAACACACACACAACACACACACACACACACATACCATCACACACACACGCACACAACACACACATACACATACACACACAAAACACACACACACTATCACAATTCCCACTCTACATCCCTGGAGTCAAAATGATATGTCTTTCTATCTATAGTTTGACATACTATGACCCATGAAATTGTATACCTGTATAACACATGTCCTCATCAACGCCTACAGAAAGCAGTGCTGTTTTCACAGAGAGCCACAGTAAAGCATAGTAAAGCATCCATAGTCAGATCTAATAGTAGTCTTGCAGCAATAGGAAATGTTGATCTACTAACAGCTGTTCATTCTTTTATATTAACTTGCATGTCGTAAAAGCTAAACTGAAACAATCAATATTTGTTCCCAACGATTTATCAGTGTAAATCTGTTCTCTTCATCACAAACCATATTCCTTGAACTTGTATGATAACCATCTTAATTTATAGTGATTATTATAACAATATTAAATGAACAAACAAATAACAACAAATACCACAACAAATATATTCACCTGCACATGAAGATTGTTCTTTCTTCTCCACTGGGTCTGTGTGACCTGATTTCTGAAGCCAGAGTCAAGATTTTAGCTGGGTCAAGATCTGTCATCTTGACCTTGATATGGCTGCATCTGTGCCCACCTTCAAACTGTTGATTAGTCACCGGCGGAAATATTTATCTTTTACTGTTTTCAAATATGAATAGTAGGATCTTCCAGCGCATACTTTTTTAAATTGTATGTATGGACATTTTTTTTTACATGAAAAATAAGGTCATAAAGAAAACAACGAATAAAGAGTCAAGAAAAGGAAAACAAAGCACACCACATTTTCGCCTTGAGAGAAAAAAGAAATTATGGGTGAAACTGTAACCAAAAAAAAGAAAAAAACGCTAATCAAACCAACCAACAAACAAACAAAAAACAAACAGACAAAGATAAAGATTGCATATCTACATCATATGAATCGCCATTTCTATTGGGTTTGTATTGCCTTATAAACCTGTCAACTTCTTTGAGTGAAGTCCATTTCTGTTCAACAATATACAGCTAAATGACAAATGTGTCATGCTGTTGTGTCATCACCCAATGAAAAGCCTAATCTATGACATTTCACAAACTCACTCTGGTGTACGGTGTCCTCCTCTGATCTGTTCCATTGTCTGCTGTGATCAGGACCTTCCTCCACTCTAACTGATCTCCTCTCATGATCTCCTCAGCTTCAATGTTGAATGGAGGACATTTGGTTGTGTTGGTCCCCTCCTCAGGTAGATATTGACCGATTGTCTGGAAAGTTCGTGGAAAATTCTAGAGTGACGCACATATCACACAATTTGCCAGGATGAACACACTGAAACCGTCTAGTTACATATTGTGCTTTCTCTGGAGATGCCAGTGATCACTGGACATCAGTGTTCATAGAATTTTAAACAAGGCTGTCAAGGGACTGAATAAGACTGATAATGTAACAGTATAAACAGTAAGATTTCGGCTACACTGAGGCAAAGATAGCAGTGCAAGACATTCATAACTGGCTATTGATGGTAGCATGGTGGTTATCATACACACTTATCTTATTAAATGCATGGTATATCTACTAAATATGCCATCTATCCCACAAACTATCAGAGTTATTTTTGTTTTTAAATTCTGTCAGTTTATCAGCTGACACGACTTTCCCAAAAACAGAAGAACACACCCATAATACATTAAACAATGTAACAAAATAACATATCGCGAGCTCAGGTCTTTGTTGGCCTATTTCCACTATTGGGCTTTTTGGAGATATATATGTCTTGTGGAAGAGGGGTAAAAAATCTACCATATAACATTGGTATTTCACAAGCATTGGTATTTTAACAAGCAGATTTTCAAAATCATTTTGTGTTATGTCCATACATTTCTTAGCAAACATTTCTGTCCTGTGCTAAGTCCAATTCAACCATTTTATCGACAAAGAATGATAGAAAACGGTTTCCTGCTTTATGATATCTCCAACATCTGACGAAGAGTTTAATTCTTTCTAGTGCCATCTCCCTAAACACTCGTCTTCGAGGATTTTATGTCTCTCCATTCCTGTCAAGATGGCTGTTAACGAATGCTGTGAAAGTGAACTGAATTTGAGCTGGAATCCGCTTTTGTAAGTATCATTTTATAACGATTATTTAAGTTTACAGTAAAAATCAATCACAATTGAGAAAAGCATATTTAAAGTTTTGTAACTTGTTGTGGGTAGACTGGAAGAATAGAGAGAGAGAGAGTGAACCGCTTTCGTCGCACATGAATAAGGACATAGTGTAACAAAGAACTGGCTGTCCATTTGTTCTTTGCACTTAGATATCAAGAGATACTTGAAAAGCTGAACGACAGATAGAACTAACACTTTATTTAACGTATCAAGTAACTAACTTGCAAGCGATAACATCAATATCAAGGTCTGATTTGAATTAAGAATTAACACTCCAGTAAGCCTATAGAACTAGACTTAGCTACAGTTATCTAAAGCAATAAATACCTTATCTGTCAAGATTTTAGGCTATATAATATTGCTTTATCATTTTATAAATCCAGGACTGTGATCAACATGCCAGAAAAAAAAATGTAAGACTGTGACCAGCTCCAACATTTAAAAAAAAACATTGGAAGCAGAAACCAAACACAGCTGGTGGTAAGTAGCAGAATGTGATTCACAAGACGTACCTGTTGATCTAATAGATATTGTTCGTGGTATTAGGCTATGTGTTCTGTGGCCAAAATGTTTTTCTTTTTATGGAGGGAGGAATTCGCTGTGCAAGCCAGTGAACAATTTTTATGTTACTAATATTGGTGATCACAAAAAAGTGAGAAAAATAAGAAAGATATTATGTGCCCACAGGCAGAATAATACTGACTGAGTATGTGAAGATGGAGTTGAAAGTGAGTTCCTATGTAAGTTTGTAATATATGAAAGCAGTTCTTTATTTGCCAATCATTTTGCGTTAAGAATAAGATCATTTTAATTTGTCATGTTAAATTATGAACAAATGTCTTGGTATGTACAATTTGTATGTACAATTTGAATATACAATTTAGAATTACTGTTATGGAAGCAATCCTTAGCCTTTTCATTCAGAGTTAAGCAAATGATCATTTTAATTTGTCATTTCAAATTATTGAAAATATATTTTTATGTACAATCTGTATGTACAGTTTAGAATTGCTGTTTTGAATGCAATCCTTTTCCTTAGTTCTTTATCTGCCAATCATTTTGAACTAAACACATTGTTGTCATTTTAATTTGCCATTACAAATTTTAAAAAAAAATGTCTTTGTATGCACAATTCATAATTACTGTTATGAAAACAACCCTTTTTTTCTCTGACATTGTTTTTGTTCTTTTTCCTTTATTTGCAAATCATTTTGAGTTAAGCATAATGGTGATTTCAATCTGTCTTTTAAAAGTATTAAAAACGCCTTTGTATAATTACCATAAAAAAGCAAGTCCGTTCATTTTCTAGAGTCTGTCTTTTTTGTTTTGTTTATACTGCATTTGTTTGTTTGTTTTGTTTTTGTTGTGTTTGTAACTTTGTTTTTTAATTTAGTTACAACAGAAATACTGAGAGCCCAATCTGAAGTCCTTGCTATTGTTAATTTCATAGCCATTTTACAAGTTTTTATTTTACATTTAAGACATATGATATAGACCTAGATCCACAACAGTCACTCCTATACCATTTGATTTTGCCATTTTTACTGAACAACATGAATCAGAGCCTTGAATATTCTAATTATGTGGTCATGTACAACCCTTATGAACAATGTAAATTATAGATGACACAATGGTAAAATATAGGTGACACAATGGACCACTTAAAGGACTATGGAAACTATAATACATGTAGGTGTATATGGAAAAGACAACACAGGGTCTAAACACACATGTTGTTCGCAGAAACATACCAAACAATCTTAAATATGGCTTACATGAGATACTTTCATGGAGATAGCACAAGACAGAACTAACTGTAACTCACAAAAAGTTCCAAACAGTGCTATCTTCAAAGTGATTTTCCCATTTTTTTTCATCAATTAAAGCAGAATTCCTGCTTAACAGCCGATGAAATTAAACTATTAAGAGTATTTACGAACACATACGAAAAATTGTTCACTAAAACGATCATTTAATGTGCAAAAACGGTGACAGAACATAAAACAGCCATTTTCTCGAAACGCAGAATATTGAGATAGGGCAACAAAGACCTGAGCTTGGGATAAGAAAAAAATATATGTATAAAAATACCATATCGCGATTATCCACTTCCACATTGAAAGCCACGATGAGAGAAACTTTACACTGAGTGACCATCCTCCAGAAATCTGTGACTGTCGTGGGCAATGGTAACTGTGTCAGAATCCACTGGTCCAACTTGGTGAAGCTCTGTGCACATTATTGTAGTTTTATTTTACTATTATATTCTAATCTCATACTGAAGACAAACATTGATATAATCTGTATGAGGTCAGGACAGAGGTTTAGGGCTAAGTAAAGTGGTGTCATTTTTTGAAATTATACACATTATACTATCAAAATACTCAGACCTTGGATATAGTAACGGATCTTTGAAAGTCCAAAAAAAAAAAAAAAAAGGTACAGCCTGGAGGCTTTCTTATGTTGTCTATTATCTGAGTCATCCATCAATCAAAGAGGGACATTTGTGGATTGTTTATTAGTATTTTTTTTTTCTTATTAAACAGTTCTCATAAACCTGGTTAAGGCAACACATTTATCTTGAGACGAAGATACCGTTTTTGCCTTCGGTCAAGTAATGTACGTCTGACTGTCTGCTGAACATTTCCAATCTGTTTTCATGTCGTCATCAAGAATCTGATAAATTTCGAATAACTAGGAAGATACTTTCATGTTCTTACCTGAATGTAGACCGCATTGATGTAATCTCCCATCGCCTCAGTTTCACACCATAAATATACTCTGTAGATTTTATCTGTTAGACAAAAGTAAGGACAGTGCTCTCATACAGAAATTCCACATTGCAACCATTGGCTTTCACATTATGTTATTCTACAAAAACACTTTTTGGTTTTAAAATGTACTTCTATTATACTCCAGCTCTTATCCCTCCCCCTTTCTACATTAGAGGGAATTTCTTGACCTGTCATTTGAAACACGAATGAAAAATTACCCAGAACAATTCTGAAAATAAAACTGATCTCATAGACTCACTATTTTAAATTTATAACTTACTTGGCAAAATATTACGGAAGCGATTCTTGTGTCTGTTAGAGATGGCCACGCTATTGCTATAGATGTTCTGGTCCTCGTCTGTAGTCTCGGTGTTTGGATCTTCATAGTCATCATCACAGATGTTGCAGATGGCCTGGGATTCCACACATAAAGAATATCCATCATATTTTCCTTCCAAATAGTCATGTATAAAGTATTTACACTGAGAACTTGATTCTACTTACATGAGTTATAACGATTGCTACTGAATAGCCTTCTATGAAATTAAACATTCAGTTCAAGACAAAGTGGGAGAAAAATCAAACATCTGTTCTGGCAGATGTCTCAGTACAAACTGACGTACAGATTATTTCTCAAACACAGTCTTGAATAGTTATGTTATTTGTGTAGGCCAAGATTAATTGTCGTACCGTGAATTCTGTTTCCATACAACTCTGTCCTGTCTCTGATAGCTGTTCCAGATCCTGCAGTCTCTTGTGGACGTCGTTGGCTGTCACTGTTGTCCCCATGCACAGTATGGCGACTTGAGCGGCTCGGTGTAGAAACTCGTACTGTTCCTATGGTGATTTAAAACAAAAATATAGCTACAATTCCTGATCCCAGCACTACAGAACAGCAGTGTAGCTCCAGAACAAAATGCGAAAGATTTGTACAGAAATCTATGTTGTTCCCAGATTTTTTTTATAATAGGACAATATCGCTAACTCACGTGCTGGATAGGGAATTACTCGCTGTTACTGAACACAGTTCTTGTTACATGTTTTATTTGGCATCACTAGATGGCCTGTTGGTAACCAAACCTGATTAATTATGTGTACAAAAAAGTATGTTGTTCACAGGACTCATGATACGAAGTGCAAAATATCATCTTTATAAGCTCATTTCAAAGCTGAGTAAAAAACATACATTAACTCGACATAGGCAAAGTTTGACCAATATCTCAATACCTGAAATAGTTAATGGGAAAAAAAAAATAGACATCAGTAATAAAGATGTGACAAGTGATTATTTTGGGACACAGCTGCGCTCGTTATGTACTGGATAATGGACTGCCTGCTTTTGAGGTAAATTTATATGTAATCTATGTGCAATTAGTAATAACATTTGGTATCGATAAACATCTCTCCCGTTTTAAGTTACAATCTTATATGCACTAGGAACATACAAACATATTCACAGCCCATTTTAATGTGTATAGATAAATTCCAGCATTTGGTGCGGTCCTCCTATGGTTATGACGGTATCACTATAACGAAAGCATCTTACACAGTTTTTTTTTTTTTTTTTAAACATTTTCAGTTTCGTTGGTGATCGGCAGTTCAAAATAATTAGAGCAACAAATTCTCACAGGAAGATGTGTGTTTGGATTCGACTAATGACAAATCTCTTAAGATGTATTACTGAGTACTACATATATATAAGTTAAACAAACAATAATATAAAAAAAATGGATATTATAGGCAGGAAATTCAATACATATCAGACACGATTAGCTTACAGCAGTTTGCACCATGTTCATCCTATCCACTCTCAGACGTTGCACTGTAGTGAAGAAATCCACTCGGCCCGTGTCCTCAGCCTCTCTCATCACATTTCTCAGTGCAATGAACGTGCCTGTCCGACCAACGCCGGCACTGAAATGACAATCATTAATTTCTATTAGAATGTATAAAATGAGAGATAATAGAGACAGATGGAGAGAAAGAATCTGGCAGGCAATGCAAGCAGCAAACGCCCCAACGGTCAGACGCCAGAGTCAGACAGCACTTAGGCGGATTGGGACCCAACGGACGACGCTGGATGAGTGAATGAATGAATGAAAATGACACAACTTATCAAACTTTGACTCAAACTGCTTCTATTTTTAACCGGACGCCAGCTCTGATCGATCCCCAGGAAACTACTGGACATATTTTCCCCACTTTAGGCTTACGAGTTGGTATAAAGTATGCTGGGATGAGCGGTTCATGTCTTGTTGATATGCAGGGTAATGTTCTTTAAATAATGATAACATACTGGCAGGGTAATGTTCTTTAAATAATGATAACATACTGCATAACCTTTCCAAGGACAGAGATTCCCATTCCTCACACTTGATGTTTAATATTTTTAATCACTAGCTATCTTTATCTTAAGCAGGGCACAAGAATCTCATTACACTAGGGCTATCCTTTTGAAAGTCCATATGAAGGCGCCTGAAGACATGTATCTATATTATGGAAGAGGGGGCATTCTGGAGGAGATAGAACAATTTAAATAAATAATTTAAAAAAAAAAATAGATAGGCAAATGGTAGAAAAATGTTCACACAGTTATCACAGTTTCTTCCCCGATGCCTACCTGCAATGGACCACAACAGGTTTGTCTGTGGGAAGGGAAGCCACTCGTTGCTCAAAGTCCACCAAACCCCAAGGAGTTTGAGGAATATCCTTATCTGGCCAGCTGGTGAAGTGAAACTGGGTCATGTTTTGTTCTGGAGCGCCAGCCTGTTGTGTAATAACAGTATTGTTAGAAAGTTTGTTTTTTTTTCTTGTTGTTTTTTCAATTTTTCATCAGGCAAAAATGAGACGCTAAATGAGATAAAATCAGGCACTTGACAAACTGAGCCGACCGGAAAATTCAAGTGTTTTTCAACAGTGAATGATTTTTTAAACGTATTTTTTCTTTCTTCATCAAACCCTTTTATATCAAATTAAAAATGCATTTTAGAGCTCAATTTACTGAAATAGATCGATTAAACGCCCCAAAAGTGTAATTTAGAGGCATGGCCTAACAAGGATTAATAAAGATTTAGAAAAGTAATCGGCCATTTTCTCATTACATTCAGCTGCAGCAACAAGGTACCGCTATCGTCTTTAATTGCCGATATCTCAACTTCTACTAAAAGTGAGACAACCATCTGTTCACATACTGAAAGGGAAATGAATAATCTTTACGGTGGTATCAATAACTCCATATGGTCAAAATTTGACGAGCGCCTGATTTCATCATGTCGCGTCTCAAATGTTATTCACCACTACAATTTGAGACATGAAAAACGTGGTGTTTTAGTGTGAATCTTTCTCAGTACTGAGCTAGTATCTCAAGTTTATGTATATCATAATCTCTAAATGAGATATACATTTTAAAAAAGGACTAACAAACACAAGAATTAACTAAAGAAAAAAAAAAAAAAAAAGAAAAAGAACATAACAACAACAGCAACAAAATTAAAAACAAAAGTGTTATTTGTTTATCATCATCATAAATTGTTAGAAAGACTTGCTCTACGTTAGCATCAAAGCCACTTGTATTAAACGTGGTAGTTTTTGTTCAGCATTGCAAATTTAGTGACAAATACACTGTCCTCTGTTTGAGAGAGTGAGGCCGCCCAAACTCCATCACATAATTGTTAGGATGCAGTTACTTCAAAAATAGAATAACATCTCAACTTTCCAAATCTGGTCATCTGGCCCTCAAACACAGGTAGCCAGCAGTATCATTATTATTCTAACCTTAGAGATTTGTAATCTTCTGATGGTGTAGTCAGCAGAGATGTGCGTGGTTGTCAGCCTGACTTTGATCTCTCCCACATCCATCTCACCCTCCTCTGGCCAGTAACGCTCACATTTCATCTGGGAAACACAAAATGGCCATTTTGAATATCAATACAGAACGTTTCTCTACAGCACAATTGACAGTACACCATTCGCAGACTGGAAAAGAAAATGTGTTTAATACTACATAACAATGTAAAAAAGGACTGATTTATTGCAATTTAATTTTGGCATTTTTCAAACTTGACGTGGTACTGTTTGAGTGATAAACCAATTTCGAAAAGGTATCGGCTGTAAAGAATACAGAATATCACAATGTAGTAATTATTAAATACATATTTTAGTGTATTAAGGGCTAAAAAAAACACTGCAACAGTAGAGGAAATGATCAGTCTTTTCAATATACTGAACAGTGTAAAACCATACATTTTCCTGTCTTTCTACACAAAATATTATGAATGAACCAATCACTGTTTCACTTCGTGAGCTCAGTTCTTTGTTGCTCTATCTCCACTTGTGGACTATTTGAAGATATATGTCATATAAAAGAGGGATAACCAATCTATGCTATAATATAATTATTTCATAGATCACTTGTCCAAACAGGTAGATTTTGAAAATTGTGTTCTCTTACCGCCTATGTGAAAAAACGGTTACTAAGCATAAAACATCAATTTTCTCAAGATGTAAAAGGGTGAGATAGATCAATAAAGATGATTTTAAGGATACACAGTATGAAATTTATTACAGGAAGTATCAGCTATTTCGACATACTGTTCTATCATAGTGCATAAGAAAACACAAGAAATGATAATAAAAAAAAGATGCAATCTAATAAATTGAACTCATCTCTGTAAATTTAGAAAAGAGTTAAGCTTCAAAGACTAAGACCAACAATTATCCACACATGACAACATGATTGGCAACAAATCATACAAACACTAATACAACTCACTTTCCCTCCTTCCACCAAGCTGGTAAGCATGATGACTTTCTCTACCTGTTGTTCCCACAGCATACGCACAAAATCTTCCAGTGTTGCCTGGGTGGGACCTGGCAGAGAGTGGCCCATTTTAGGAGCTTACATGTATAAAACGATGAAGGCACATGTGACCGAAATAGTAAGAAATGAAATATATGTGACATCTTTGATGAAGTACAGTCCTCTTGAAGAAAAGCACTTTAATGCATCATTTAATGTGGTCAGCTCCAGATTAAAGAAAGGGGGGGGGGTAGGATTTGGAACGGAAGGGGGAAGGGTGTTGCACCTAGATTGGCAAACGTTCGTGTCCAATTGACGATTTTTTTTCTTGCTACTTTTAGAAACAGTTTCTGTACCAGATTATAGGTCTAAATTGTTCTTATAAATAAACAATAGTGAATACTTTTTTTTTTTTCAACAGATGGACGGGGTGTCAGAGAGAGGTGGTCAAACTTCACTGAAATTCCATAAAACTTGAGGAAAAAGATGGCTTTGCCAAATCGTTTGTTCTGTCCTATTGACAATAGGCACTACAGAATTCAAGATCAGCCATGTGTGAGGGTTTTTCAGTGTTACAAACAAAACACAAACCTTTGACTTCGGTTGGAGAGGTCACACTTTCAACAGGGTCAGTGAAGTGGACGAAAGAAACTGTATCTACAAGAGTGTAATAGGGGCCAAGACCACATTTGACTCTCCATAAACAAGCTTTTCAAGAGGTATTAGAGAAGGAAGGTTCATATTTCATGGCTTATGATGGCTTTCATGAACTTCCATGTTCTCTTTGCCAAATTGTAAAATGTTGTGCTTCTTCTTGAAGTATTTTCATTGAGTCTTAAATTTAAAATTTTTTTTTTATTAATTTATCTCCATGGAAACTAACCAAGATTTCATCATAGTTGGTCCGTATATTTTCCTTGACATAATTAAAGGGAAAAAAAAAAGTATCGCAGGCCTTTGTTATGCATATCTCTTCATTTTTGGGAGAAAAGATAAAGTAATGAAAAAAAAAACATTTTGTACCTATTTAATACCTACCCTTTTCAAAATTTTATTTATTAAAAAAACATTTTAAAAAATAAATAAATGGAACTTCAATTGTCTTCTTTCTTCTCTTAGATATTGAATGTAAGAAAATGACGTGTAAAGTTTGGAACGATTTGCTGTGGTAGTAACATGGGACATAAATTTCGAAAAACAGGGCAAAATTCAAAATGGCGACCATTTCCATAGCGACCAGACACGCTAAAAGTTTCGAAGGACATGTTCTGAACCAGACAACCTTGTACACAGTAAAGTGATCTGCAATCAAAAGATAGGTTTCCAGTACCCCCCCCCCCCCCCCACCCCACTACACACAAATGCACTTTTAAACAGATCGGATATCATGAATAAATTCTTACAAGAAATAAACTAAAATAAAATAAAAGCGCCATGAATGTAACTCGGCATCTCTCATCAAGACCATCATCATTAAAACACAAGATCTGAGTTGATTGTCGTTTATTAAACATGGCTGATTCAGTAGTGAATAATCAAATAATCACAAGCGATTTTGTTTCATTTCTATGGAGAAATTTATAAATATTGTTAAGGTAAATGTGCTTGTTATTCATATCATTTCTTCAAGAAAACTCACCCTGGGCAGCTATGAATTTTTCATCCTCTTCGAAGCCCTGACAAAATAACGAGTAACATAGTGTAAGGAGAGAACTGAACTGTATAATCATAGCGTTCATTAGGAATAAACGTATACACCTTTCATCCCCAGATGTACCTCAAGATTTGTTTCACTGACTGTGTGTGTGTGTGTATGTGTGTGTGTGTGTGTGTGTGTATGTGTGTGTGTGTGTGTGTGTGTTTTCTGCTTTGAAGATCTAACAAGGTTATATAAAACATCGGCTTGTATAATCGCTTAATTCATTTTTTACTATATCGAGTTCCACATATTATCGATGGTTTCTTTTGGAATATTAGATTAGTTGCCGGTAAATCTTCTGGCTGATATGTGAAGATGTTTTTATGAAATGATCATAGTGATGGTCATGATAATATTGATAAATGTAAAATACCGATAATAGAAACAACAAAACTGTATAGAAAGTGACATGAAAACTGAAAACTGGTAACAAATACTGCATGTGTCCGTAAAGAATTCTGTCAGTATATTTCAGTTGTTCTGTTAAGTAAGACGATTTTTCACAATGATGTCTGAAGAGTATCATAGCAATCATTTATCATTTTAGCAAAAGAAACTCCTATTACAGATTCTCTCTCTCTTTTTTTCTTTCTCTCTCTATATCTCTCTCTCACACACATACACACATACATACACACACACACACACACACAAAGACTACCAGAAGTTTCTGTTTACCTTAAGAAAAGATGCATTGATGTAGTCTCCTTGGTTCTTCTCGGCATTTTGCATCAAACAAACACGGGAATGGTCGTCTGTATAAGGAAGGAAGAAATCAGTGAGTGGGTGGTCAGGTCAACTGGGGGATCTATGGATACCAAACTGAAGCTCAAATTAATGGACAGATAGTAAAAAAAAAAAAAAATAAACTGACCTAAGAGCTTACACAGAGAGGAAGAATTTGAAAACAAAATCAAGGTGTGAACTTGTGATTATTTTTGCATGTCAATTAAACAGTTAGACGGATAATAATTGGTTTCTATCCCTCCTATCAAAACTATCCATGACGTTTATTCACTCTGACCATTGTCAGAGTCCACTAACAGTTAATGTGACCCATTTTCTCAAAGCACAAGGTAGTCATTTATGGTTTAGGTAGTGTATGAGCGTCTAATGGTACTATATGGTACTTAATGAACTCGCTGTGCTTTGCTGGAGCAAATATTATTATGAACTTCCAGCATTCTGCTCTCTGTCATGTAGGGCCCAAACATATATATTTATTTTCTCATGTAGTTTCTTACAGGCTAGTACTGGAAACATTAGATATTCTCTAGCCCAGGATTTTGAGTTGTGTGCCTCCTGCACTGTAAAAATTGAGTGTAAATATAGAGCCGTTTGCTGCGATCTTGGGACAAATTTACCGTATAATGTGTTGCAGAATATTTTGGTTTTAATTTTTAGCACACTTTTTGGCATTTGTTCTTGGTGCCAAATTTTAAGATCATAGCCTTAGAATTATTTTACAGCAAGACAATGTTTTTTTCTGTATGTTTACAGTATAGCTTTGGCATTTATTTGTGCATTTATTTATGTTTTGCAATACTTTTACTGGAAAGATTTTTACAGTGTGTCGGCCTTGCATGGCTCGTCCCCTAGACCTTGATATAAAAGCAACTGATTTTCTTAAACGGAAATCATTCCTCAGTTAACTTCAGACTAACATGGACAGATGTTCTTATAGCGATTCTTCAGCCTGTTTTCATCACTGAGGGCAATCTTGGTGCTGGCATCCTGGTTTGTAGGAATAGCCTGAAGAGAATAAAAAAGAGATGCAATTCTGTTGCTATGCCTATTTCCCCACTGTGTCTCCATCCCCTCCATCTCCATTTCCTCATAATAAACTGACATGTAGACTTTTCTATAACCAATATTTCAAACAATGCATGTTGTGACATGTGCAGAAAGGAGCAATGCTGAACATCAGATGAATGTTGTGTTCTGGAGAGCATTAACCTGGAAATTAGAATTCCAAATATCAAAGATCATAACAGCAGTTATGAAACTGTATTACCCACACAAGTGAGATTTACAGTAAAAGAGACAGAAAAGGTTTGCATTTTGCTGCAACTGTCAGGATCTTTTGTCAAAATACAATGAAATGGATAAAGATGGTGGAAACTCTGCTTGGGTCTGTTTGCATCAATGTGTGTCTGTCCGTGTATCTGTCAGTCTGTCTCTTTTTGGTCAGTCTGCATATATCTGTCTGTCTGTGTCAGCACGTGTGTAGCTCCCCCGCTGGGGCCAGGGGTTTATAAGTAGGTTGTCTGCTCTCACCTGCAGGCAGTGTAAGCCCGCCATTGATGTCTCCCATGGAGAGTCGTCCTCGACATTCCAGGGGAGACATTTTATTCTCTCTCTCCCTGTCCCTGTCTTGTGTCCCAGTTTCTTTCCTCTCTTCTTCTTAACGTGTCATCGTATCTCACCGTGTTTGACACAATTTAGTTATTATCATGCTGATGTGTCGTTAAACCCCAACACAAACAAACAAACAAATGTGTGTAGCTGTCTGTTTATATGAATCTTGTATGTGTGTGTGTTTGTGTGAGTGTATGTGCCTACGTGTGACATGGTGTAATCGGTTGCTTGACTAATGGATGATTTACGTTTGCGACAAAAAGTACTTATGTTTTGGGCTGATATAATTATCTCTGGATTTTTTTTTTAAATGAAGCGAAAGAACAATTCTAGTGAAGCTTACAGCGAACTGTTCCTTGAAGAAATGCTTGCCATGTGAGGCCAGGAAAGTAGCCAGGTCACTGATAGCCATAGGGATCGGTCTGATAGCAGGGACTGAGTTGTTATATGGACTTCCATTGTCTCTGCTCTGGCCAGCATTGCTGTTGTTCCCGGCTGTAATGGTATTAGATCCAGAAATACAGGGCAAATCACATTATTTTGTGCCTAAATTTTCAGCAGAACTGTAAAAATATGGCTTTACAATAATAGTACTGAAGTTAAGGCCAAACGTCATAGCACAGTAAGGGCTCACAAGAAGAGAAATGAAAACAAGGATTACCTCCCCTGAATAACAATGTGATAAAGTCAGAAAGAGCATTGAAAAGCTGACGCTTCTTATTTATATCATCTCGCCGTTCACCAAGCTGATTCTCAGAATAGTTTTTACTGTAGGAAAGGAGCATTTAGACATGGAATCGGCATCAAAGCCACAGCAACAAACTAGATATTAGTGAAACGCAAACAATTGAGATCTACTATGACACAACTAGTTTTACTGTTCTTCAGCCATTGGTGGTTGGGTTCTCAATGGTTACCCGCCTGCCGACAGAGAAGGTTACTGCTAAATCGTAAGCGCCCCGTATGCTTTTCAGGAAGCACAGCACATACATAAATTTTATTGCCTCCATGGAGTCAGTCGAGGTAATCAAATCGAGATATTCTCCATCAGGAGGTTGTAAGACGTATATAGAAGGTAAAGGTAATGATACTATAAAGTGATTAAAAAGATCTTTCACTATCTTTTATAGTGCATCTATCTATCTATCTATCTATCTATCTATCTATCTATCTATCTATCTATCTATCTATCTATCTATCTATCTAT
>JBCAUA010499444.1:0-17058 GCA_038406235.1 Peronia verruculata | reverse complement strand
GTTTGACTGAAATAAAGAACTACTGATATAAAGAACTTTTTTTTCTGACTGGGGTTGTTCTTTATATCAGTGTTCTATTGTATTTGAGATTTTGAGGTCAAATTTCAGAAAAATCTGTGACCTTTTAACATACTATCCATTTTAAGAATATGTGAAAAAGAAAAACAAAAAAACCAAGCCAATTATTACAAAATTTGTTCTCATCATTTTTAGATACTGAACTGAAAAGTAAGTAAGCACAATTTCAAGAAAATAGGCTGAAAAATGTTGAAGCCTATTTATAGTAAAGATATTGGGTAACACAATCAAAGATGACAGTTGTCATGGTTTCAATTCTTTGTCTTTTTTTTTGTTCTCCTCTTATTTGATAATGCCAAATTTGATGGAAATGGTTAAAAATCATTTCCCCCCAGCAAATTTCCAAAATGACTTGTTATCATCCACGAATAATCGTGAACATATTTTCACAGGTCCTTTATGTACATTATGCATGGTACAGAATCCTCAGCAGTTAAAATCTGATGAGGGATAGGCAGAAACACCACTGGTCTGGCAAATTTTCTAACCAAATGTTTACCTCAAAATTTCTTCTGACCAAGCTTGGCACAAATTTAAAACTGCGATCATCCTACTCTAAAAACTGATAGCTACATACATTCTACACTAGACTGTCTTAAGATGGGGTGATTAATAGAAAGAAATGGGGTGATTACTAAAGAGAGCAAATGAGTATTCCTGTGACTGTGTGATATTCCATCAGGTTGTCAATGTCTCACCTTCAGTCGGCCCTGTGTCTCCTTGAAGAAATAGTGCAAGCCCTCGGACGTGACCTCACTGCCTTGGCACTTGACCATGGCCAGCGAGATGGGATGGTGATCGGCTATGGTAGCCAGTGACCTGTCAGTCATAGCACAGCGTGGCTTCACCGTGATGTACTTCCCTGTCGGATACAACAAAACTTAACTGGTCAGACACATTTCTTACAAGGCATATCATTTACTTACACTGCCTGTACTGATGAGCTTGCATTTCATAAATTCAAAACAGTAAATAAAGCTGCTCTTGAAAGATGTGATTAAAAAAAAAAAAAAAATCAGAAACTGTCATTGCTTTACATTAATGGTGTAAGTCAAGACTTATGCCAAAGCACAACTGGAGTCTCATGGTTTTCTTGAGCCTAAACATTGTCATTAATATGTATTAAAAAGCAAATACATCAGTAGAATGGCTCATATTTGACCAAGCCCAGATTCAGAAATCTTCTGTGGATTGTTTTTATCCCCTGCTAAAAACAAAATATTCACTGTTGTGTCTTACACTCCACATTAATTTCACACAACAGAAGTAGGACACGAGATTCTGTTAAACACATGACGCTGGAAATTTTCCCATGTTATTCAATCATTACCACTACTCACTACCATTATTGTTGGAGGATGTTTTAGTTCAATAGGCTCACACCGAAGAGTTTTAGTCATACATTTTCTACCTACGGTAACAGGGTCAAACCAAAAAATGAAGCCAACTTGTGAATGGTTTGGAGAGTTTGTACCTCTGCTAAAAATAGATGCTGGGATTTCCAGCCTTATGTTTGGAAGGAACAAATCCATTATGTACTAATTCAACTAAATCATAATGGTATAACTCATCAAATGACTTGTGCTATGAACACTGAAATTTTTTTCACCAATACCTCAAAACTGATGAGAATGACTTAAACCATTCTACCATGGAGCAGGGATGAAATGCTGAAAACTAAGAGATTGCACAAAAACCTGGTATTTAGATTGATTATTATTGGTACAGATTTCTACGATATCCAGGCCTTGTCTGTTTGCCTGATTGTCATATGCCCATATTTCCAGTGCTTTGACCAGTAAAAGGATCTCACATTTTGTCTCTGCTAGTCATAATTTCTCTCATTTAATTTTTCAACCACTTAATTCCATCTATCTCAGATATTTTGTTAAACCTTGTCAGGGATCTTGTATTGTGGCCTTATCTCCATTTTGGCTCCCTAAATATCTTCATCAGAACTGTTTAAAGCTGTTTAACTTATTTGCTTCAGAATTTCTGTCATATCTAGAAAGATTTTTTAAATAGGGTGCTCAAAATAACTGTGGGTGACCTCATGAGAAAATACTCCAAATTATATACCACTGTAAAGGCAGTGTGAATGAGCAGAGCACAAATGGAGAGGTATGAATGGGAGATTTTTCTAAATTTTATTATCAAACCAATATTTGGGATCAAGTTGTCAAGCCAAAAAATAAACTCAATAGTCTGACGAAAGTGAGTGCTATAAATATCCTGTGTGTCAGAGCGACAAGTGCAGCGAAAGATTATGAAAGGTCTTTTGACTTTATTAAATTTGGTCAAGAGTCTGTTATTTTGCTGTGCCAACTAGATCTAGCTGATGCTTGCAAAGAGGAAAGACGTGACGGATATACCGAGAAGACAGGTAAGACAGAAGAGATGGAGAACTTACACAGTGTCTCGTCGTTGGCCAGTCGGCAGAAATAGTGGCAGGTTTGCATCAAGTGCTTGAGATCACCCTGACTCAGAAAGTTGAAGATGTAGAGCCAGATCTCATCAGGCAGACACTGCCACAGTGACACCTGTCCATCAGCGATGCGGGGAGTCTGGGAATGAGGACACATCCATTGTGTGTAAGGCAGGTAATAAACACAGATTGTGAGCTCAGTTTTCTGTTGCCCTGTCTCAATTTTTTCAAATTTTGAGAAAATTGATGAGATGTGTTTAGCAACTGTTTTTGTACATAAGAGATAGGACAAAATCATTTTCAAAATATACCTGTTTGGGCAAGTGATAGGTGAAATGACTACAAAATATGCTAAATTTACTATCCCTTTTTCACATTACATATATATCTCCAAACTGCCCAAAATGGAGATAGGACAACAAAGAACTGAGCTCACGAGATGTCCAGTGTCTTGAAATATGGACCAAATACACGTGCTACAACAAAAAGTGTTCACTGTCACACAGAGCACCTGATTGTACGAGAAATCAAAGCCATTACGTGTATGCATATGAGGCTGTGACAAAAGGTGGTGTGTTCATGTGAACGGAATACACATCAAATCATGACATCTTTTTCTCTGATATTTTCCTCTTTCTTATCACAAGTGGCTCCAACTGATTTCACATGTATCTTGTGCTATATGTGTTCCAAAAGTTTACACATTTTCCTTCTGTGAGCAAGAAAAAGGAACACAAATCAATATTATATATCAATAAACAGGTGTTTTCAATCAAGTGACAAAAGCTCATGACCTTTCGCCACACCCCATATGTGAGTCACCAGCACTCAAACAATGTTCACACCTGACCAACATGAATATTTTATAACTTAAACAGATTGCAAGGACAACAACTGGATTCACAATTAGACAAAAATGTTTATCTCTGTAGCATAAGGAGTGCCAAAGAAAAAGAGGGAGGTGTCAAACCAGAGAGACGAGTGACAAGTGTAGGCTCACCATTTCCTGCAGCTTGTCATAGGCATTCCTGGCCATAGCGTGTAGCTTGTCTGTAGATGTAATACATTTCACATTAGTAGAGTGGACATCTCAAGACATAGTCAGTTAAACCCATTGATTTCAGCCATTCCACAAAGCCACTCTGCATTTGGACCCACAAGTGATTCATTCACGCTCAGACTGACATAAGGTCACATAGTTTCCATCTGTTGGTACCTCCTCCTATCCTTCCATCCATTTATCAGTCTATCTGTACACAGACTCTCCCTTCTCCCATCTATCCATCCAGCTCTTCTTCCTACTATCACATTATTCATCCAGCCATCCTAAGAAAACTTGTTGATTTAGAATCTTGGCATGACATCGCAACAGCATAGTACTGTAGCATGCAGGATAAATTCACAGAAAAAAACATATCTATCTTTATTGACAATGTAAACATTTCATTTCCCTTATATGACTCGTTAACACATGACTATCATAAACATAGTTAAAAGTTTAGGAACTTTCCTTCAGGCTTTTAGAGCTGTTTAGACTGCAGATAGGTAAAGGTTGTTATAATTAACAATAAACTTGGATGTACTGTTTTTTCATCCTCTATCAAACTTCAAACAGATAAGAAGACTCTGAAAGTAGTTGAGAAAGAAATGCTACCATTTTGATGAGCATCAATGTGCTACTTATTTGGCCTTTTGCTCCCTTCCCTGTATTTATGTATTATTCTACAAGATTTACATAGATCATATCATAACAAAGCATTGCCCACTCACCTGAGTACTCATCCCCAACTTCTGTATGAGGAAGTCGATGCATCTCTGCACACAAAATCCTGGGCGAGTCGTCCTCTTTAGTTGTTCCCCCTGCCCTTTCACTGTCTGGTGTTGGAAGAGGTTCACTGGCTGCTGATGAGTCGCCGTGCATGCTGGGACCTCGCAGTGGTGGCGGTCTGGAATATAATGGGATTTATAGCTGTATGTCCAATAGTACAACTCATACCAGAGAATCAGAAAGTCATTTATTAACCCTATAAGTACTGACAGACCCAGCTGGGGTGATAAAGTTTCTACAATCATATGCTTGGGAAATTACAATTGGGCTCTATTAGTTTTAAGAAAAGTGTAGATTTCCTTCTTGAGCTCATCATCATCCATCTTTCAGTTCAGTATCATACCAAAGCCACTATACAGATAAAACCCAACACTTGCCCAATTTTGTGTTTAGCCCAACATGTAGTGCCCCCAAGCATCGAGAGTACACAATTGGTAAACAACAATGATGGCAAATCATGAATTTGAAACCAAGACGAGGAGGGCAGTGATGTAGTGGCATTGGTTACACAAATTCTAGACCCATGGCATGTCATCATTTTGTTTTTTTTGTTGTTTTCCCCAAAAGGTGAGTGAGAGCACAAACTGATCCAGATCTTGATTACAAAAAAAACAAAACTAGTAATGCAAGCAGCACAGCACGCATTTTTCAATGACACAATGAAGAGTGTGTTCACGCTAGTGGCGCGGCTGTGAACATGTTTTTTTGGTGATAGAAGAAGAGTGACCTGTCTTATTTGTATAGTGTCTTACTACAGCTTGTTTTAAAATAAAGAGACTGCTATTTTCTCTGGAAGTTCAGTGTCAACACTTTCACCTACTAGAGAGCTTTCCTATAATACTTAATGTTATTTGAAAAGTAATTCAAACACAAGTATGATGAGCGACCAGTTAGCTAGATCAGCCTCTTAATACTTCTAAGCTTGACAAACTTAGCAATGAGGGAAAAGCTATGATAGAGAAAGAAAGTTCATGGAAATGACAGACTAAAGATACAAGATGATTGTGTGGCAGACATGGCTGAGCATAGGCCAAAACAATGATGACAAGAATACCAATGAAAACATGAGACGAAGATTCTGACTGCCAAACACTATACATGCACAACAGACAAAAAAGTGGACAATACTGTTGTTCCTATCAGGCTGAGTGATACCTCTGTAAAATATTTCACTTGCCTGCAGTGTGACAAGAAATGTGACATTCAGCAAAAAATGTCACATGACCAGTCGAAATGTGACAGAAAGAAAACTTTCACGAATGAAGGTCTTGGTGTCAAAGGCAAAATTTCTTGAGCCTGCCTTGTTTCGATGCTATTCATGAAAATTTGGTCTACATGCATATGAAGACTCTGGTGGAAAACCCACATAAGTCACATTTTTGTGAGAAATGAGTTATTGCCCCAACGTTATAAAGCACCACCGCTTTTTGTTAACCAGAACAATAATTCGGAAAAACCAGTAAGTTTCACTAGAGAGAGAGAGTTTTTAAAAAGGTCAACAGTGAAAACCTATAGCCTTCTAGACTTCAGTTTCTGATTTTCTCCTGTTGTAGAAAATATGACTTCTCTGGTTTTTCCACTAGAGTCTTCATATAAGTGTTAAAGCATACACACTATGCTTCATCACCTGTGAACTGAATTTCCTTTTGAGAAGAAATAACGTATATATTACCATATCTTAGAATGGCAAGAAATTAGATAGCTACTACTCTTCTGTGCAGATATATTCATATTCAGTCACTGTGCTGATCTCATGGTCAGAAAAACTCCTTTTCTAAATGGAGCCCTCTTTGATATCCAACTGATTTCATCAACCTACATAGCATATAACTGAGTAAAAATGACATAGGATGTTTATCATCAGTACAACTTTATAATAAATCTCTGATACTGTACCTGGGCTGAGTGGGTACATTTGAGCTTTTCCTGCCAGCCGGTGGCACTGGGGCACCCACCTGCCTTGCCTGAGGTGTGGTGGCTCGGCTCTGGTCTGCCGGTGTTCGGCTGTGGCTGCTGGCATGGCCAGCACTGAACTTTGCACTTGACGGTCGTTGACGAAATTCTGCTCCACTAGCTGGCCGCCTGTACGGATGATAACAAATAGAACCTCCTTAGCTCTCTAGCGCAAAAATGAGTGCTTAAATTTCTCTACCAAATTTTGCTTCTTGCTTCTCAAATTGGCTCCGCCTATCTTGCAGTTTGGTCTCTCTTCATGCCAGATTTTTACCAGCCACTGATTCTTGACTTTCTTGAAGCTAAGAAAAGAACGCTAAGACAAACCATGATATTTCCCATCTAGATGCAACATGATTTCCCAAGTAAACATTTTAAAACAGTTTTTACCTCTAATCTTACATATACAGCCAACAAAGCCAAAGTTACTTGGATATCTCAACCGAAATTCATGCTTGATGGTACTACAAGATCAGAATGTGCTTCTGGTGAAGAAGTGCCAAGAATTGGGCCAGAAATAGAATGGCCATGGGTCAGAGAATGCAATTTGAAATTCTAGGTATTATAACATCATGAAGATGTTAATATAATCTTTACGATATAAATATGTTTATGTATGACCTTTTGTAACCTGAAAAAGAAAAACAATTGGTATATGTCAGAAAATAGTTAAAAACAGCTGTAGCTTGAAATCGCATTGCAACTTCAAACTCATTTGCCCTGGGTGCAAGACATATTATCAAAGAAAAATGGGTGCGTTAGTCAGTCCAGCAGCATTTGAGCACTCCCAGGCCAGGAGATCAGAGAGACTAAGACAACAGCTTAGCTTACCTGTGGCCATACTCAGCACTGGCTGGTCGCTGTTTGACCGGGATCCCAGAGTTTCCCTCACCATGACAACTAGCACCATCAGTTGTACTGACTGCACTCTGGCTGACACGGGCCGAGGCTGGACGGCCACCTCCTCGCCGGGCATTCTGATAGGTGGATGTATTGAGACTAGACCTGCAGACAATATGATGTGGGTTCTTCATTGGAGCAAGCAGTAGACGAGAATCAAAAGCAAAAACAAAAAAATTGCTGATGATAAACCCAGTGAGAAAATCTAATGCCCCATTCACAGATTGAGAAGAAAAAAGTTTAATACTTAGTGCTGCAAAAAAGTAACATGGAAAGAAAATATGAGAGAGAATTGATGCTAAACAGAAAACAATGAGGTTTAGTGGATAGACTCATCACTCTACTGAGATACATATGGAATACAAGTAAGAGCAAGTTCAGAGATGTCATGAGAATTATTATAACAAATCAGGATGATGAAAAACTAGCATATTTACAACTTACTAGGAAATCCACTACAAGCAAGCTTTACTGACCCCTATTTTGCTTCATAATCTGCTTTTTAATGTAAACCCAGTTTTATATACTCCTTTTTTTTTGTTGTTGTTGTCCTTAGGCCTTTCAATTACACATAGTTTTAAAGGACCACAAACAAATTGAAATAATTCACTTAGAAGTATGACAATTTTGACTTCTATGAAAAATGAGGGGAGATAAGTTGCATATGATCTCCTACTATATAAATTTCCAACTTTCAATGACTAGAAAACAAATGAAAGCAAACATTGTGAAAAAGCTGCTCTGAGAAAAGGAAACCTTGTGTTTAGCTCCCTTGGGTTGTATGAGCTCCAGGCTGTACTTGACCTTGCCCAGTGTCGTTGATAGTTGGAGGGCACGCTGGGATTGCCACGTCGCCTCTGATTCAGTGACTGTTTCAACTGGGGAGGAGATTGGAGGCTGGTGCGAAGAGGCTGCTGGACAGATTTTTGATTACCCTGTCTCTGCGGTACAGACATCCCTTTTTGGCCTTGTGAACTGGATTGTGATTTGGGGTCACCGATAGATTTTGAGCTGCTAGCAGGGCCATCGCTGCTGTCGCTATCATTCACATTGTTTTTACTTTTATCAACACCATCTCCATCATCATCCTCATCATCATCATCACCACTGTCAGAGGTCTCCTCATCACTTGAGCATGCAAGATTCAGGGAAGGCACAACATTCATATTTGAGGCTCGGCTAGAATTGCGGCTCAGCCGAGTTTCTTCATAGCCGAAGATCTCAATGTCCATAGCTTCGCCCATCTTCTTCTTCTTCTTTTTCTTTTTACGTTTCTCTGGTACAGAATTCTGTGCTTGGACATTTCCAATGTTGCCAGAATTCTCTTTGTCCTCTGAATATGTTTCATTCCTTGAGTACCTAGCTGGTGAGAGCTTGCTCTGGGTGGGCCTGGAGCTTTCCTCCTTCATCTTAACCTTGCTTGAGCCAGCAATCTGTGGTGCTGACTGAGAATGCTGCATGGCAGCACTCACTTCCTCCGTAGATGACGTTGCCACATTCTGCAATCTAACTGCACTGGTGCTCTGACCCCAGATGTTGTTACTAGATTTTTTACTTGTTCCCTCAGACTTCTTTGCTGCTTTTTTAGCTTCCTCAGTTGTCTTCTTCTTTTGATAGGAGATGATAAATTCTCGTAAAATTGGATCGGCAATTTCCTCAAATAAATTTCGTCTGTCGTCTTCATAAATGTACTCCACTTCTTCATTTTCATTGGCTTCTTTCTCATCACTGCTCAGGTCGATGATTTCTTCCTCCTCATCCTCATTTTCCTCTTGTGGCAGATTCATGTGCCGTTCCCTGCCATCACCACTTGAAGCTCGACCGCTGTCTTTAGGTTCTCCTGATTCCTCTTGATCTCGTCTATAACGTACAGGAGAGCTGGACAAAGACAAACCTCGGCCAGACTCTGGGGACTCCTTTCGTGGATAGAGTTCCTCTCCACATCCTATTTCAGCTGCAATTTCATGATCCATCCGATTCTCTTGTGAAAAAATGACATCTTTACTTCGGCTACTCCTGTTGCCACTTCCTTTACGTTTCTTCTCGTCTGCACTCCCTTGACGATTATTTTTGCTTTTCGGGAGAACTGGTTCCACACCTATCAACATTTCTCCACACTCGACACACCAGTTCATGTAGGCTTTGTTTGAAGCATTACATTCAGGGCAATATCGAATACCCTTGGACAGTTTCTCAAAATTAGCATCTCTCGCTTCTCTCTCATCTTTAGTATCAACTACACGTAAATGTTTGATGTGATCGAGATCCACGCCTAGATCTTGCAGTCTCTGGGTCACACCCCCAGCCTTTGTGGCGGATGTTACACCAGAAACTGTGGACTGTGAATCAGCGCTGCTCTTGTAGAAATCTCCCTCCACGCTGCGACTGGACTGAAGAGCATGTCTTGGACTGGGCTCAGAGGAGTTGTGGTCGTGTAGCTCCAGGGAAGAAAAATATCTTTGAAGATTAAAACTGCTGACTGGCTCTCCATTCTGATTGGTTCGATTGCTGTGTCCACCTGATAATTGCCTGTGAATACAAAATATGCCATGAATTATAACATCCATAAATCATTCTTCATCAAGCATATGAAATACATTGTAACAGATGACTAAACAGCTTATGCAAACTATTTAAAAATAAAGATACTCAAATTTTCAATGCTTATCAATACAAAAAAAAAAAAAAAAATTCTTTCACATCATGTCTTACTAGTATCACAACTATTTACGTGCAGCTTTTACGGCTAATTATTTTCCATTTCCATCTACTTTATGATGTTTAAAATAATCATCTTGTAACATTTTCTCTCTGCGATTTCCATCCATTCTGATTTGCCAGAAGCACAACTTTGCAGAGAAAGAAATCCATCAATACAACTATTCAGGTTTCTTCCTTGAAGATATACAATGACATCCATCTTTTGTGTACATAAGGGAACACACTGGGTATGGCTCGCAGTCCTCATTCAGACAGAGGCAAGAGAAGCAAAATGACAACTAGTAGCCAGTTTCCTCAGGTGTGGCGCTTACTTCATTTTCTTGTGACACTTCATCATTTGCTTGAATTCCTGTTTTTTGTTATTTCACTTCTTTCACATTAACTGCTTCATTTCCTTCATTTTTCAATTTAAAAAAAATAAAATTCTTTCCTTTCTCACTACTTCAAATTATTATTTAATTTTTTTCATTTTGTTGTTGATTTCGGTCATCCATTTCACTTCTTCATTTGATTCATTCATTTATATCCTTCCCATTTCCATTTGTTGTTCATCAATTATTCCATTCTTTCATCCCTACTTCTGGATTCCATGAATCGGTAATAGCATGACTGGCAAACTCGCAACTGAGAACTGCACACAATGCAGTTTTTCTTTCTCCAAAAGACTGACAATATCATGTCTTCACTTTAGACAGTCAGTCTCTACTTCCCCATTTATGGCTTAGTCTTGGCCACAGCTGGTGACCTGGGCAGGTCCTTTTCCTTCACCATAGCACATGATTCTCTAACTGGTGCAGTTTACTAGTTACAATTGTGCAGGACTGACATACATATCTGTCTCAACAAAGACCAGGATGGACTCTGTGAGAGGCCTGCAACTTGCCATTGTGATGCTATGAGCAGTTATCAGTTTCACCATGGCCTAGAAATCTATTCTTAAGCTGATGATAAACTTCTGCATGAGCTTTAACTTTATGCATGTGTGTATGACAATGTGGTTTCAATGATGAGAAATTTAACACTTTGTTACTGATAATGCTGATAAAACAATTTGACATTATTTCCAGGCAGTTTTGTTTCTTGAATTCTGTATACAGGTCTATATATCTCTCCGGAATGAAACTGTTGGCTCTTACACACAAATGAATTTGCTTGCAAACAAATGTCAGATAAGATAAGAAAAATTCCATTTTGATGGTTTGGTATAAGAGTCCCCCATTTGCCACTTTTTCCACTGATATGGCGAAATCTTACACACCAAACCATCAATTTTTCCTTGACGGGAAACTCTGCTCACTTTTGATTGTGTGATGACATATTACTGAATGACATTACTGGATGACACTTGTCCATATTCTATGCCCAGTCTGTCTTCACCGCCCCCTCCCTTCTGACACACATCACAAGCAGTCAATAAACAGCATATAAAAACATCGCAAGTACCATCATAACAAGGAAATCTTTAAAAAAAACAAAAACAAAACAAAAAGAACACAGTTTCTGATAGAGAGGCTTGGATCTATTGCTACAACTTGAAAACTTGCAGACAATGCAAGCAGCACTACTTGCATTGAGCTGCTCCCTAACAACAGAGCCTTTGTCACTGCACACTGGCATCTGAAACACTGACTGTTTCAATGGAGACAAATATTTCCCATCAGATGTTTGTTACCTGTGATCTTGACTGTGATGGGGCTGATCACGAACTTCATTTTTGGGCTGGAGAGCTGGCGGGATGTGCGGAGGATGAGGGGCTTTTATATATCCACCATTCAGTGTGAGATCTTGAGAGGACTGTATAGATTATAATATTGAGGATGCTAATAAAATCACAGTAACAGCAAGATATATAATTTTATAAACTTTCAAGGTGCCTTTTGGTAACTTCAAAAAACATAGACTAACACAACTTCTCTCTTTTCATCCATCCATTCACCCATCAGTCTATCTGTCCAACTGCCTGTCCATCCATCCATCAATCTATCCAACCATCTCTTCATCCATCACATTCCACACATAAATGTATAGCAACACAGCAAAGCTCAAGAGTCCCATAGATATTCTTAATGCCAAAATATACATTTGATCTTTGGATAGTACTCAGTACTGACCATCTGTTAAAGGCATTGGGAGTCACTTATTTCTACCACATAAAAGATGACTTGATTTCAACAACAGAAACCAAAAACAGCAATATGCATTTCTCCAGAATCTTTGTCAGCTTCATTTTCATTCTAGCACAGCAAGGGTTTGGAGGCATGTTTGGAAATTTGCATGACTTTTCTAGTTTTACTTCTCCAGCTTTCATCTTCTTGCCACCCCCATCCCCTCCCCCCTCAAATTATCACATATTTTCTTTTGATAAACAGCATTTTAAGGTCATAAGTGCTATGAAAGCTGAATGTAACAATCAAAAGAAACTCCCCAAAAAGGTCCTCTAAAATTCCACATTGAGAGCTGCACATTAGGCTGGCTTGCTCACTCTGCAACATTTGCTATCGAAACATGCTTATTTGTTTGAAAAAGAAAGGCGGTCACAGAAGCATTTCAAAGAAATGTTTAGACATAAAAATTGGCAGGAAAAAGAATGGCCTTGAACAGTACTTGTATCCTGTATCACCACATTGGTCTTAAGTGGATTGCAGAGACGGAGGGCAATGGATAATGGATAGATTATAGATCTCTTGGAAGAAATGTAAAGACAAATGAGGCAACAGGGGAAGAGCAGAAATCATGAAAGGGCTACACGGTGGGCTTTAGCAAAATTTTTTTTTTTACAAATGATACAATGTTACATATAATCCATATGTATGCATTGTACTATTAATTCAAAACTTTTCTAAAATGAATCGGGCAACTGTCTTACGATTGTGAGGTTAAATGGTGATCTACCTGTAAGACATCTGCGTGGGTGACTGCATGAACTCACAAAGTACAAATAACCTTAGCCAAAGCCTAACACAATTGCAATAATAGCTGAGATAATCTTATTCATGAAAAGACTGAAAGGCTTTCAAAAACTTGAACTTGACCTACCTGTAAGTTAGAAGATCCAATCTGTGTGATGCTATTCCTTCTGGCACTGGTGGGAGGTGGGTGGGGGTAGAACTGCTGTGGCGGTGGGCCAAAGCCCTGTGAGTTCATATGCTGGGCCAGAAGAGGGGGAGGGGGCAGATGGAGAGGGACACCATTAGGGAAACGGGGAACTCCGTAAGATCCTGAGTATGTGGGCGGAGGGTAATAGAAGGTAGTGGGTGAGGGTGGAGCTGCGGAGGGACTCGAGGGCACGTACTGTGCAGGATAACTGCTACTTCCGTGAGAATGGTCAGTATAATACATCGAATGCTGACTGCCTGGAGCACGCTGGGATTGGTGTTTGAATGATGGATACCCACTGTCATGGGGACTAAATGGATAGGCCTGGGCACTGGACGGATGGGGACTAACTGGGTATGGATGAGAATCATAGGGTGTTGGATGAAAGGGAGGAGGTGGATAGGAAAAGGGATTCTGATGGTTGACAAATGGGGAATGGTTTGGTGACATGTTGGTCATGCTGTCAAAAGAAAATTTTCGTCCCTCAGTACGGAATCGATCATCCATGTGCGGAGAATGCCCTGTCTTCTCTTGCCAAGCCTGAGTCCTGGGTTCTGAATACTGCAGCTCATGGTGATATCTGTCAAAAGATGGATATTCACCATGGCCTCCGAAAGCTTGTCTGTAAATTTCATCACTTGAAAATGAATTTCTTGTGTTTTTGGGAACTGTCACTTGATCATAATTTCTGACCAAAGTAATCACTTCCTTCTCACCATCTTTGAGTTGTTGCAAGTTCTTTGTCACTAAACTGTTTGTCCTCTGGGGAGACTGACCACCTGAAAATGAAAATCTCCTCCGGGGAGATTGCTGGTGCCGGGCAGAACCCGGCATCTCAGTCGATCTCTCTAGTGATGGAGATCTTGACAGTCTTCCATTTGGATATCTTTGAAAGTCCCGTGGACTTTGAGGATGGGCTGGAATTTGACTCAGCTCACTGGAAGTTCTCACAGCTGATCTACCTCGATGAGCCCTAAAATCCTGATTAACTTTCAGCATCAGATCTTGCATACCCTTCTCTCCAAGCGCGCTCCGAATCTCCTCTGTAGTTTTCTCACTGAAGATTCCCCTCACCAACTTGCTACTGCCTTCAGAGGTTGGTACATAGACTTGCCCCTCAATCCCACTTGTGCTGTATTCCACCTGAGATTCTGGTCGATGTGTGGACAAACCCAAGTCATCATAATCTGCGCAATTCTTTAAAAAATAATTAGTATCATAAGATTCACCCAGACTTAATCTATTCAAGCTTTCAAACTCATAACTGTCCCTTGAGTGTAGCTTTGGAATAGCTGAATTCACTGGCTGCTTTTGAGATAGAGTTTGGGATGTTTTACTCATCAAGCTTGTCGAAAACTGTGGCTCACCTGATGAATAATTTTTGTTTCTCTTGTCAAAGGCAGTTTGTATATTCTCAGAATTTATTCTCTGATCTTGGGGTAAATCATATTTCATTTGCTTATGAAAGCTGGATGTGGAGGGTTCTGTAAACGTTTTCTCTGGAAGATCTTGATGATGAACATTGCTATCTGTAGAGAATCGTTGCATTTCCTGATGGTTCAGTGATTCTGAAATGCTGAAATCCTCTCCTTGCCCTTTATTAAAGTAGGCTAAGCGTTTCCTCCGCATTTCTTCCAGAGCTGATGCTGGTTCCATGCTATCCCCATGGTCTAAATCAGTTGATTCCATGTCAGTTCGGCACTTTGTCTGTAAATGGGCCTGAAAATGACCAAAGAAAAAAAAAATTTCAGAAATCTAGAGCGCATATGAAGGAAAACTGGGTGATTAGGTTATCAGTCCGAAAGAAATGGAGTTCCTTCTTTATATTACTTTGAGTGTTGTTTAAGCTTTTAGCATAATTTTAGGAGGATTTCATGACAAGCCCACTTGTATCTCTATTAATAAAATGTCAGACAGAAGTTTAACATAATCAGCTTTTTACTTGTTACTTGGTGCCTGAGATAATTATGGAAATAACATATGACTACAGAAAGAAAAAGAAAAAAAACTGAGACTGCCTCATTTTGTACTCTCTAATCGTGCTGAGTGAAATTCATTTTCAAAATGGTCCAGATGAAAGCGCTGATTGCTGACAGCATGTACTTCTGAAAATGAAAGCTTACCGACAGATCACTACTCGACACAATGTTTATTTGTGCCTGGAATAGCTGAATTCCCCTGTTACCTTAAAATTCGCCTCATACTTTTCTTTATGAATCATTACATACCCTGAGGTAGTGCAAGTTCAGGTGCCCAAAAAGATCTAGATCTAGCCCATTAAGATCTAAATATTGCAAACATAGCTGCTTTCTAGTTATCAAATTGCTACTTAGTCCACTATGCCTAAGCCTTTGGGTTAAAACTTACAAAGTGAAAAAAATGCAGTATTGTCAAAATGTGCCAGACTCATTCATTAAAAAATGGTACACCTAGATATCTAACTGTGCATGTGTAAGAAGAGATGTGTTTCTGTTTTTGGATCCAGATATCTTCCAGTTCCACAAGACCTGCCCATGACAAATAAAACAGAACCGATTCCATCAATTTGTACAATGAAGAATAGAAACAAACTGCAAATCCGACTTTACGTTGATGAAACACTGCTTTAAAATTTGACCAAAATTTATATGGCCGATGAGGTTAACACCACTCAGTTCTCACTCTTTCAACGGTAATTCTTATTCTAGATGAGTTATACTCATCCTTTTAATCCATTCGTACACTGATAGAGAGTAATTACATGCCTGAAATACTGTTCAATGTTAACTTTACGTCTTTTCCCTTCATAAAGATGTATTCATCATTGTCACAGACTTTTTGCAGCACAAACACGAGTGAGCTTGATCTGGAAGCAGACGGAATCCTTGCATGTTTATGACGCCATATTGTTTTACCGGTAGTTAAGGGAAGCACGGGATAATTTTAGTAATTAACTGAAAATGAAAAAATGATTCACATTCAGGTAAAAAAAAATCACCCTGATTTACAACTTTAAGAAGAAACGAAATGAATTTTCTGATGACTCTAGATTTTCTGTTTCACAAAGAAAGCGTTACGGAGGAATTTGGAGTGGCTGAAAAGATGGCGCCCGCTAAGCCAAGGGAAACTATTCATGTAATAGATTAAAGTCTCGACTGAGTTCTGTCCCATATTGAAGACAACTGACATAAGAGTAAAACAACAATGAGAACAACTTTCACCTGTCTGGAGTGATCACATAACACAATAGTGTTATGTTTTTTTTTTTACCACGGTTCTGGACAGCTGAGATAACCACCATTACAGGAGGTTGAAAAGCTTATAAAAACCATAACCATAACAACTTTCACGACTGTTACATTCCTAAAGATAATAACAGTATCACTGTTATGAAAACAGGATAAAAACAACAACAACAACAACAAAAGTCAGCATAAACCTACTGCAACCACAATGCCGATACCGCCATGTATTAAAGATAGCCTTGCTTGTGAAGCTTGAACGGGACATCGTGGAGAAGTTTTCTGTTTCTTTCTTCTTTTTACTGGTTTGTCGATTGATTGATTGTTTGCTTGTCTGTTTCTCCCTTTTTTCTTTTTCTCCCGTTTTCTTTCATTTTTCGTTTCTTTCTATTTTCTATCTTTCTTTTGTTTTTTATGGTTTTCTTTCTTTCTTTCTTTTTTTCTTTCTCTTCATCTCCTCATTATTAGCGATTGTTATATGTGTAATTGTTGCTTTGTTATTAATATTTTATTTTTACTACTCTATTATTATTACCACACAACTCGTCCTAACTGACAGCGTTTGGAATGCTATCACAGGTGGTTGGGATCAGGTGCTACAGACGCACCCAGGGCACTTCCAGCAAAGACGTGCACAATATAATCACACATAGATTGGGGACCTTTCAGGGCAACTGCACATCGCTGGTAATGTGAAAATTGGGGTAGTTTGGCCCGATCGTGTGATATCCGCTGATATATATATAAGCGACTGGAAAAACTCTCTCTCTCTCTCTCTATCTATCTATCTATCTATCTATCTATCTATCTATCTATCTATCTATCTATCTATCTAT
>JBCAUA010499333.1:0-17060 GCA_038406235.1 Peronia verruculata | reverse complement strand
TCTATCTATCTATCTATCTATCTATCTATCTATCTATCTATCTATCTATCTATCTATCTATCTATCTATCTATCATTATATATATTATTAAAAGTGCACCACACTGAAGGCTAGTTAAAAGCAAGAGAGAGAGAGAGAGAGAGAGAGAGAGAGAGAGAGAGAGTCTATCTATCTATCTGTCTATCTATATATTATTAAAAGTGCACCACACTGAACGCTAGTTAAAAGCAAGAGAGAGAGAGAGAGAGAGAGAGAAAAGACGTATTTGAAACACGGAAGGTATTGTTTTCGTTTCTATTATCTCTATCCATTTGCAATTATACTGACAGTTGTCATCTGACTTTTGAAAAGAGGACATTCCGTAAATAATGTTAATTGTAACATTGAAAAAAAGGCATCCCCTTTTCCTGAGGTTTTTCAATTTCTGGTATCTTTTATAAGCGTGTTTGCTCTTATAAATACACACAGCGTTTATCACCAATTGTCAATGCACTCTGTTTGTAGGCAATAATATGAAAATGAATAAAAATTTAATGAACTGACATTGAGAGAAGAAGAAACTCTTATTTTCAAACTCTAGCCACAGCTATACGACAATAATATAACTGCAATAAATTATAATACAGTGGAGTACATGTACACTATCAGATCGCCTTAGATTGAAAGAAAACATCAATGAAAATAATAATCATAATAATCATAATGATAGTCATAAAAAAAAAAAAAACGAAATATGGATGATGTAGCTTTCCTGAAAAGGAAATGACACGGAAGATAATGAACGGAATGCGAAGGAAGATAAAATCCAGTCGTGCAGATTTTATAATATCCGAACGTGACAGAAATAAAATCGCTGCAAACAAGAAACCAGGCTAGTCATAATTGATTGGATCGTGCAACAAGCAAATCTGTGCTCACATAATCCGACATGAAGAAGAAATTAAATTGTTTGGGAACGGTTGCCGCTTGATTAGATTAGCGCCTCGAGGCATTTTCCCCCTTACATATTTTCTGTTTTATTGTGCATCTCTTTCCCTCGTTATTTTCCTTAGAAGTGGCTCTATTTTGAAATTATGAACATTCCAAGGGCTTTTTAATGTCGTACGTGTATTTGTATCATAGGACAAAATCACGAGTGCTGCACTCAGGTATTTTGACCGCCAGCGAAATTACTTGTCTCTTTCAAGTACAAGAGTTCTTAGACACATATTGTAAGGAAGGAGAAAATCAGTTTCCTCTTTTTATGTAAATCATGAGGAATGGACAATTCTGGAAAATCATCGTATGATGATAGTTTCATAGCATGAGGGTTTTGATTTTCAAAATATGTTTCAAACAAGAGGGCAGAAAGTATTTTTTCTTCTATACAATGCATATCTTTTACTATTTGTGCTTGGCAAAAGGGAGTAACTTGGTTAAAAAAAAAAAAAAAAACTCGTTTAGTACTTGATCTGAGCAGAGTGACACAAACTAAAAAACAAGGAAAGATTTATAAAAAGATGTTGACATCGTCAAGTTTGGATTTTGATGACACAAAGCATAATATGATTAAAAAAAAAAAAGAAAAGAAAAGAAGTAAATAAGTGACTTGGTAGGACTTGGTAGGTTGGCTAATAAATTGATTAATTAACTATTTCCTGGTTGGTAGAATGGCCGAATGATAGGGTGGTTTAGTTAGTTATTTGATTGATTCATTAATCGTTTAGTTTAGTGCTAGTCTCTTCTGACACTTTCAGGGTTAAACAATCTTCAGCTGATATAATACTTTGATGTTGTTTCATATTAAGTGACATATCTACTTATTTATGTTGTATTTGTTTATTTTTTTATTTTTGTATATTTTTAAAAATTTCATATTAATATTTAATTATTCCTTTATCTGATTATTCCAAAATCTCGATATATAGAGCTGTCTGTAAAACCAGCTTCATGTACAAAATGGATATATAATAGTTTTGTATTACATTCGTGCCAGGAAATACCGTGAACCACGCCTATTGCTTTGAGAACGCCACACAGACTTGTAACAAATGATGTGAACACGGCAACAGTCAGTCGAGAGTTAGGCTGTGTTCACATATGGGACCAATCAATAACCCAGCAGACCAGACAAATGCCAGGGTGAGAACAAGGAAAACCGTTGCGATGTATCTCCCTCCACATCGCAAGCCCAGTTTCTGTGGCTCATGTGACTGAACTACTCACAAAACAGACATTTTCATCTGGTTTTGATTGCGGCGTTTTTGGGGTTATTTGAGTTCGGTCATAGACATGCGATGTTGAAGTGAAAAAGACAAATAGGCAAACAGATGGATATGCAGACAGACAGACGCACAGATAGGCAGGCAGAAAGACAGACAGACAGATCATTTTTCTGTCTGTTTTCTTTTTTACATTGGTACATTACAATATAGGGTTAAAACAATTCAACATTTTAAAAAAATTATTTTATATATATATATGATTTTATAGCTGTAACAAGAAATAAAGGATTTAAAAAAAAAAAAAAACACGCACAAGCATACACATACACACATTGAAACGAAAAAAAAAAAAAAAGGAAAAAAAAAACAAAAAACGGTACATTCATGGAAAAATAATGGCCATGTAAGGTATTTCAATTAAGATATTGAAGAAGACCATGGATTTATAGAGGACATCAACAAAGAAAACCCACACCCAAATATAACGATACCTCTTTCAATAAATGAATAACTCCACTTTCTGTAAACTCTTAATCTGGTGAGTTCATTAAAAAAAAAAAAAAAGTGTGCATTTGTTTGTTGTTTTGGCGAATGGAAGGCGTTCACCAGGCAAAAACGTGTGTTTCTTTTTACAACAAAACAATAGCCATACTTACGTGTGATGGGGCGTGGACAAAGTGCAGAACAAAGAAGCAGTGTACTGCACCAAGTGGTCTGGTGAAGGAAACTGACGTTTTGTGAGTAAAATCTCAGCCGTGCTTAATCCCATGACCGGCAGAATTGATATCGACAAAAGGTTTGAGCGTAGATTGGGAAACTTACAGATCTGTTACCGACAAATGTGAGACTTGAAGGAGAAGAACAAAAAGGATATTTGGCTTTCAATACTTTCATCATTTAAAACTAGACCGCTCTTTTGACTGACTCGCTCATTGTACAGCGCTATTCATTCTAAAATGAATTATGATAGAGCAAGAAAGTATTGATGTTCAGCTGCCATTATTGATACGATTAGGCTTAATTTCAAATATGTCGCCTTTGAAATAATGAAACAAAAGAACTTTATCTTGGCACTGTTATGGTTAATCTATATAGAGAATACAATGAACTGCCAAACCTCCTGTCTCTGATATGGTTAAAAGCACTCTATAACCAATGCCCATGGCATTTCATTTCCCTTAGCCCACGCATTCCTACTTGATGATCTTTCATATTTTGTATTCAGTGAGTTACATATACAAATGAGAGGCTGCGAAAAGGCCGTTCTTGTTATTTTCAGACATTCTGATGGCATTTCGATATTTTCTTTCTTGAGGGACAATAAAATATCTCAAGATGTGGAAATAATTTATGGCCTTGTCTCCGCTCTTCATCAAAATATTCTCCGATGACATTCGCTGTTTTCTGTGAGTGTGACTCGAGTCTGTTGCTCGCTCGCTAATGTAGATCTACTTTAACAAAATACTCTCTTCTTTAAAACTTTCCTTCTTAGATAATTGAGATTCAATAATATTGAAATTTCCCGTTTTCACCTATATTGAACAAAGTGCAGTTTTTAGGGTTTGGCTTGATGCAATAGTCATGATTTTGATATTGCAAAAAAAAATATGCTTAAATTGATGGGCAAATATTGTGATCAAATAAGCGTTTTGTTAAAGGCGGTCAGACTTGCTCTTTTGTATGAATGTGACTCGAGTGTATTGCTCACTCGGCCCATGCGCTGAATCATGTCATAGACTGAGGTCTTGGGAGGGGTCGGCGGACAGAGATGAAAAGATGAATGGAGAGCGAGGAGGCCGGGAAACACGAGAGGTGGCCCGGGTCAAAGTTCTGAAAATTTAACGCACTTTGACAAAAACGTCTTTCTTCATCCCAGTTTAATTGTGCCCCATCAATTTAATTTCGCACTGAAAAAAAAAAAAAAACCTCACTTGTCAGTAGTGACCAGGTTTTCCTTTTTTGACCAATCAAACTGCATGGGCTGCATTGATTCAGGGCATTGGATTATGCCTTGAAAATTCTAAATCTTAATTCAAGTCCCTAGAAGGGAGAAGTTCCACACCGGGCCTAGTGAGTCTAGGTGGGTTAGGGTAGGCTCAGGGTAAGAGTGGGGATGAGATATAGGGCTTTTTGAAGTACCCTGGGACACCCAGTTACAATAAGACCACCTGATAGCAATAGATCATTGAGATTATTTTGACTACCTTGTAGCAGTAGTCCTCCTTTAAATGAAACCCTCAGCAAATATTTAAAGAAATTCTACTGCTTCAGCTTCCTTCGCGAAACCTTGTGCTTTGTTCACTATAAAATATATCAAGCTGTTTATGCCATTTTCAAAAGCCATAGGGGGTTTTGCAATCATTTTCAATCATACATTTGACTATATCAACCTATTATTGTTATTTATGAAATCATCAGCTCCTGGTAGCCACAATAAGTTGTGTATGCTTCAACAGCTGACCAGGGGTACTGATTTTGGTGTAGAGGAAACTGAAAATCTAGGCATGCATTTCCAACCTTTGAAAAGGTTGGGTAAAGAGAAAGATCATTAAAGTGAACATGGATTGTCTTGAAATAGATGTTTTCAAGGGAGAGCTGTTTTGCTAAAGTACGTGGATAATGTTCTGATCTCCCAGACTCTGAATGATGAATGTGAGCGTGTCATTCTGCTCTTGCTCACTCTGAACTGCAAATATTCTCCAACTCTCCTCAGCGACCATGAACAAATTTGCTGTTACGCCCAGATTCAAATGTGAATCCAGCTTAAGGTGGACTCTAAATCTGCATGAAGATGCCTAACTGTGGCAGGGATCGCGCTGTCCCCCGATGAAGTATTTCAGTACTTTAATAGAGGATCTTCGACCCTCAGATTTGTCGATACCATTGAGTTGCGGTCTTGAATATAATACCATCTTTGACTGTGTCTGGAACGTTGCTGCTGAATGTTAGATTGTGTTGTGTATTTCCCTTGTAAATGAGCTGTTTTAAAAAGAAGTGAGAAATAGAATAACAGAGAGAAAATGAAAGAGAAATAAGGGAAAAAAAGACATGGACAGACAGAAGTAAGACTGTAAGAGCGGTGAAAGTGGAGGAGAAACAATAGAAAGAGGAAAAAGAGAGAGAGAGAGGGTGACGATGGGAAAAAAGAAAGAAAGAGAGTGGGAGGGGAGCTGAATTAAAAATGAAGACTTGGTACTACAGAAAAAGAATAGGGGAGGGGAAGTGACTAAGAGAGGGGAGATGAGAGAGGGGCAGAGAACGCCAGCAAGTGAGTGAGAGAGAGAGAGAGAGAGAGAAAGAGAGAGAGAAAGAAAAAGAATGAAAATGAACTGAAGAAGATATGCGGTGTCCGCATATATACATATATTAAGATGAATATTATGTATTCCCTATTCTTATTTTTCCCCCTCAGATACTCTGTTTCCGGTCTTGGGCATTCTATGAATATTTCATGTCTCCATACGTCGTTACTTTTGTTTAAATAAAATAAAATAAAATAAAGAACAATAAAATAAAATAAAATAAGACCTCAATTTATTTGACAATAAAATGCTATTGAAAGGGTGACAAAACTTAACATAACAAAATCAACACTATCCGCAGTACACTAAATAAAAGGACTGCATTGAGTGCATTCGAAAAGAGGAAAAAGAAAAAAAAAAAGACATATAAAAAAAAATAATAACAAACGAAACAAAGTAAATATTAAGATTGCGGTCTAGCGTAATCTAAAAAAAGATCTCAGTTAATTATTCAGCTGCTGAAAATGAGGGACACATTTTGAGACAGGCAAATAAATATTCTATTATTTGTAGTTGTATGCTACCAAAGAGTTATCAAAAGGCACCCAGTATAATAAAGCGCTAAAGGGAAATATCACTCTCATGTGGCCCCATCCCACGATTTAGTCATTCTGGGCTAAAGAACAGATTACCCTGAACGCCGACCTTTGACCCGTGTCCATACATCTTCCAGAATGGATCTTTGACCTCGGCTGTTCCACACGCCACATGCAGCCAACGCTGTATGCGCTGGGCTTTCCAATCAGCGTAATCAAATCAGAGCTTGGACAAACTTGGGTTCTGGAGAAGAGAAGGGAAAGAAGGCATTTTGTACAAAATATAGAAGTAGATGAAGCATTTAGTTTTCTTCTGAACTAAGAGGCACAAGAGAACGCTGAGGGGGGGGGGGGGGGTGAAGTGTTCTTTCGTAGTTGTGACACCGAATAATACTGTTTAAAAAAAACAACAAAAACTTGCACTATTGAGAGATGAAACACAAGACACTGTTTCTGACTATCCCAGAGTCTGTGTGAGGAACATAGTGCAGGCATGTCATTCCAGTTTTGCTCACAGTCATTCTGAACTGCACACATTCTTTCCTCTTCCCAGTGCTCATCCATAAACAAATTTGCTGTGATCCCCGAATCCAAATATGAGTCCTGGTTAGGCTGGACTCTTCATCTGTTTAAATATGCCGAAATGTGGCTGAAATCTGATAGAGTATTTCATTACTTTTGTAGAAGAACTTTGACCCCTGGGTATCATAGTTGTAATAACGCATATAATATGGAGCTATACTCACACAGGTGAGAGAAAAGACTCTTCCACAGTTCTGTTGCTACAGAGCCTATGTCTGGTACTCACGTGGTCGAGTGGTCGAGAAAAGTAGCCAATATCAATGGATTAACTCAATAAATGATTTCAAAGAAAAAGAGTCATACTCTGACACTAAGGAATTAAAGTTTCCGTTTGTCAAAGTAATTTAACTCAAACTCAGAGGCAGCATTAAGAACAAGAATAAGAACAACGCAGACTAAAGATAACAACAGTAACAATCATAAGAGGGAGAACTACTGCCACAATAATAAGGAGAACAACTGCAGCAATAACAAGAATAACAACAATTCCACAACAACCACGACAAAAAAGCCAATCCGCAACAACAAGAGCAACAGCCACTACAACAACTACAATAACAACAACCACGATAACAACATCAATGATAACAATTTCACAACACCGGCAACAGGAAAAGCTATGCCCAAATCAACAACAATAGCAACAACAACAAAAGCAAAAAAAAAAAAAAAACACAACACTTAACAAGAACAATGGGAACCCTATTCTTGGCCACCACATCTCCCAGCAGCTCCTGAGCCTGGTGCTTGTTGTCAATGCAATAAAAGCCACGATAAGGAGAAAAGAAAAGCTATTTGAAAAAGAAAGAGTAACAAAAAAGGTAAAAACTCCAGCAGAGCAGCCACTCTCCTGGTCTGTGCCGTCTCCAAGAACATCGTTAAGCTGGCGGGGCCGATCGGCCATTATCTGCCCTCGTTAGCGCCGGTAAGCTTATTATCTGAACAGCCCGGGACTTGTTGCCAACCCGCTAATGTATAACTGATGGAAACGCTTGCACACCCAGCACTTCAGCATCTGGCAAATGCAGAGCCAAGGAAAAAAAAACTATCTAAGAAAACAACAACAGAGCAACGTTAAAACAACAACAACAACAACAACAACAACAACAACAACAACAACAACAACAACAACAACAACAGCAACAACAATAACAGTCCAGTATCAGGAAAATTGGGAACAAGGAAGATTTTCTAGCCAACAACAATAACAAGAACAACAACAACAACAATTATAACAACAACAACTGTTCAGCATCTGGCACTTCAGGGACAGCTGAGAAATTCTATCATCTAACAGCAATAATAAAAACAAGAAAAACATGTTAGATAACAACAACAAATCGAGAGCAAAAGCCAGGACAGTTAATGTCATGTAAACTAAATATGGTGTGCATGTGATTTTCAGATGATGAATTCCAATTTAGGAAAAAAGAAATAAATAATAATAATAATAAACACAGATACATAGGCAGTAACAAGTAAAATGAAATGTATCATACCATGTTCAAAATCAGTTATAAAGAGCCTTTTATCTGGTCAACAGAGACCGTACCAGGAAGAAGCTCTGAACTTAAAAACAAAACAAAACAACAAACTTCACAAACGTAAGAACATAGTCTCTTACAAGTAAGTTTTGTAACCATTTAAGAGTGCTCAGTGTTTGCTATTGTTGCATTTTAACAAACAAAGAAATAAACGAGCATTTTTCTTTGTTCATGTATGAGCAAAAAAATCAAAAGAAACAAACGCAATATAGACAAAGATAGCAAGAAGCCCGTAATATATTATTATTTTAAATTACGGACACTCTGTCACAACTGTAGCCAAATAAACGAATTTCGATTTGTTCAAAATAAAATGAAACAGATCAGGCAAAATTTCTCATCCAGAAACGAAGCCGGCAAAGCCACAGAGATGCAATAAAGCGCAACTTTTGTACCGGAGTGCCCTTGCTCATAGGCATCAATAAACAGCCTAATCGAAGCGTAATCCCCGTGCACAAAGACAGCTTAGCTCGCTTCAACTTTCCCTCTCGGGATCAATAGCTTTGGCTATTGATTTTTGGATCTGAGATCCGCCCCCAATCAACTCATCGTTCGTGGCTCGTTACCTAATTCATTACTACTGTTCGGATTTCACGGATGGATGGACAACGAGAGGGGTGTCTTCACCGATGTTTCGAGTGTGCTTAATGTACATATCGTGTTCGACTTGGGCGGCTTTCGTGTACTTTGCCCAGGGTTTAGAAATCAATTTGATTTATATCCTTATTAACTTCTGTATTCATATGTACCCATTTGTTCATCCTGCTTGTGGGATTAAACGACCGTGACGCCATCATGTAATTTTCCATAGGCCTAGAATGAGAAATCAAGTCGATTTATATCCCTATTAACTTCAATTTTTATGTGTGTCCATTTGTTTGTCTTTGCTTTTCTGATCGATTATAAAATATATTAGTTTATAACTGCCATCCCGTGTTTCATTTTCGGCTCTATAATTAGCGGTTTTTAACAAGGAGATGCGATCTAAATGACGGGAAAGCACATTTTTGCAAGTCCTTGACAAATTTAATGAAGTCAACTCTAGCCTTCACATTAAATTTGATATTATTCCGTTCAAAGAGTGTCTTTTTCCTTTTCAGAAAATTCATCACGGCAGGTCTTCCAGCTTTTGCATATCTATAATAACAATGTCTTAATCTGTCAGCCAGTTCTACATTAGTGCTTAAACATCACCAATCTCTCGGAAGCTTTCGGGCTTTGGCGGATTAATGAAAACAATATTGTGATATATATTTGTATCTGTTCATATTCAGAAGAGAATACTTTTCTTTATTAAAAAAATGATATGAGATTGTAAACACAGTGAACCAACATAAGCCAATTTTTTTTCTGTTTCCTGCCAGAGGTGTCTTTGCTGGAGTTTTTAGTGCACTATTGTTAGTATTTCGTAGTATTTGTGGTCAAGAGAAATGTTTTTTATTTATGACCTCTTGCAAGTGTAGTTTTCAATCATGCTTTCTTTTTGGAATTTTTGACTTCATATTATAAACCATTTTCATCATTATTTGTCATTTTGCTTCTTTTCCTTTCTGAGAGGGCCGTAACGTCATGCCCAAGGCTCAGTAATAGCCAATATTTTCTCTCCTCCATCTCTTCCACCCCGCGGCTCCACTGAACTCCGACACATAGTTCCATTGTTGTATAATTTTATGGCCTGTATGTTTCTTAGAAGTTGATTGTTTTTTCTTTATTTCAAGTTCATCTTTCACATTTTGGAGCTGCAACATCCCTCATCCCTTAACTTTTCTTTTCTCTCGCTATACTCTCACTGTCTCTCTTTCGCTCTCTTTCTCTTCTGTGAATGTTTTTGTGAATGTTTCTTGCTCTTTTGTTCTTTTATTTTTATTTCTCTCTTACATAACCCCCCCCCCCCCACTTTTGCTATTTTGTTTCGTTCTTCGTCTTGAGGGATGGGGGAGGGGATGGGGGAGGGTGACGAGGGCATAGCACTAGATATAACACACTTCTTCTTCCATGCTTTACACTGTTTCCTGGCAGTTTCTCTGTGCCTTCTAATCTTGCAGTCTCAATTGTGTTTCAACCCTAGCAGCTTCTAAATTCTACCTGAATAATTTCTAGTTCAACTTATCAATTATAATGGAGATGTGCACTCTGTAACTATATTTTATTCATCAAGCTATTACTGACCCCTCTCTCCCTCTACCACTCCACTACTCAGTTTGGTTTAGACCTTTAAGCCAAAAAAATAATTATCCAAATCGAAGGGATAGCACAAGAATTCAATTCATCATGTAATTATGTTGACAGTCTACCTTCAGGCGTCCCATGTGTCAACACATTTCACCCGATTTTATTATGCTTCAACACCACTCATCTTTTTTCTCACTTTGGCGCTTCCGCTGACATCTCTAGGGAAACGCAGTGAACAGGAGGAGCCCTAATGCAGAACTGGCATTTAAAAGATTTTTGCTTAAAAAGTTGTCTCGAGAAGAGAAATGTGTAAATGGAATGAAATGGATGAAGAAGAAGGAGGAGAAATGTTTCTTAAATTTACTCAAGCAAAAAGCACTTGTAAATCTGAAGTGTAGTAACGCATTTGGGAAGAGACTTTGAAACTAGGATTCCATTTGCAGCTTTTGCAATGAACGGATCGAACTTCAGCTTTTTTTTCCCCCCACACAAAATATCCAACAGGCACATCCGTTTTAGAAATCGCCTTATGGGTTCCTGTCCGCCTGTTACTTGGAGTGGCAACAGGGTAAAACCCAAGCAATTTCCAGTCGTCCTAGTTTCACTTGTGGGATCAGACTGGGATGAACATTGGTACAGAATTGTGAGTTCACGAAGTCAAAATGCTTTACGCCCAGTTATAGTTCATTCGAATAAACAGGAATTGAATGTTTTGGATTACATTTTAAATGCTTTTAATACTCATTAAACTTCAGTACATAAATTTGTATGGGCAGCTCTACTGAGGTACTTGAAAAGTAGGAATATAATTTAAAAATGTCCTTAGTAAGTGCATAAGTAGATGAAAAATATATACATATGTTAATAAAGAATAAACCCCAATAAATAAATATATAGTCAATAAAAATATAAATGAAAGAAAAATAGAAAGAAAGAAATGAGAAAAAAAGGACAGAAAACAGAACGGAAGGGAGCAAACAAAGGAAAGAGAAATAGAAAAAAAAAAAGCACAGACAAAGAAAGGAAAAGAATAAAAAGAAGACAAATGCATGCATATTAAACCAACAACAACAACAACAACAACAACGAACAAACAAAAACAAAACAAAAAACAAAATACATTTTTTTTTTTGGTCTAAATGGAGGAAAAATGATAGCCAAAAACAGGAATGTAAGGCAGAAAGAAGAAAAATAAATAGAGAAAATGAAGTTTCGCAGAGGTTAATGGGGTGTTAAATAGCAGTCTGATTTGAATAGTTGATTTATGACCAGAGAATGCGTTGGCGCTCACTACAGTCATGTGGTCTGTTGATAGTATATGGATTTTGGTCAAAGGATTACAATAATATTACAATAATAGAGCCAAGCAGACTTGATGATTTGGGAAAGACTGCTAACTAATCCCTAATATTAGTGGGAAGAGTACAGAATTTAGCAGACCGCTCACTATCTCCGAAAGCTTTGAAAACTGAGCCCCCATAATGGCATTTGTTGAGAGCACGACACTTTGAGAATAATGATCTCTTAATTATTGCACAATCGCCTGAATATTTCTAAATTATTCTATTTTCTGTTAAGCTGTCTTGATTTCTTTATACATTATGTCGCTGCTATTTTCCTCCCAATAAAAAATAAATAAATAAAAAAATAAATAAAAAAAATCAGTGCCCGTGCTAACACCATATATGTCTTCACAAAAACAACCACAACAGCAATATCAAATGATTGCTTGTCCATAAAGAACAGCAATAACAAATGATTGCTTGTCCATAAAGAACAATCACTGGCACGAGTATCGCCATGAAAGTTTGCATGTGAAAAACCAAAAACAGCGTGCGGCCTGCAGCTACAAAAGCAGCATCAAAATTGATGCGGAAAGCTAGATTATCCGGCCTGACAATAAAGGCACCTTCGATAATGATTAATTGACAATCCATGTGCCGGATTTATAATTTTTCGCACGTTAGTCTGAAGACTTGACCGAAATAAATCATAAAAACTGGTTGTGGCCTCCCAAAAACTGTCGACACCACTGCCATCTCAATCTTCTGCGTCCAAAATAGACATTATCCCCTCTCTCCCTGTGGCTTTCAATGGCTCGGGACATAAAAATACACGTGCAATAACGTCCTCCTCTCATCCCATCCCCCGCCAAAGCAATAACATAAAAATGCTCCTTCTGTTCTGCTTTCAGCAGCCCATTACGTTTTTGTGACGTGAAACTAGGCCGTCGATGCAGATACTCCGTTCCGGTCTTGGCTAGCCATTCCGTTACTTGAAACGTGAAGACAAAGCCAACTTGGCGTTCTTGTACCTTATTTTATCATCACGTCCTCGGTTTCAATCGTCTCGTATATCATCATCCTCTTCATCAGTAGCCAATCGATGAGACCTCGGGATAGTCTATCAGTGTTAGGTCTTCATCAGCTAATGGAGTGCTTTATCAGTTTACACCTCTGAAGCGCCGACCCGCATAGGAAATATTGGCGCAATGGCGTAGGATTTCAGAACTAATGCCAGTCTGGTTATTGGTCTATGACTATAATAAAGTAGTGTTGGTGCACTTACAGCGGCCTAAGAAGACCTGGGTTTTTAGAGACACATCGCCAATAAAGAAGGTGGTCTGTCCTATGGAACTCTGCTATTGTGACGAATTTGATTTAAAACCCAAGTTCTGAAGTTTTAAGTGATACTGTGAACTTAACTTGAGAGAGCCGTATATCACGCCAGTGGAAGCTATTCCGTGACCATAAAAACTATCTCATGGACCTCTCTTGCCCCTCCCTCCCTTTCACCCACCTAACCGCTGCCTCTCTCCTGTCTCAACCGCCTTACTTCCCTCCGGAAGCCAGTGTTACTGAAATGGTCTGAAACATTCCAGCTGAACTGGCAATCCCAGGCCAGGCGTGATGATGGGAAAGTGCTTCCACCTCCAGCCACTTTCCCCTGGTCTCTGTTTCAGCTTGATGGTGACTTGTACAGAGGCTGACATGGACTAGGCCCCCGCCAAAATGAGATTTAGTACCCAATACCTCAACCTTTCAGCCTAGCCAAATTGTCTGGTCCTGTAGTCGTGGACATCATCAAATGGAGAAGGCTCTGTTCGATCAGATCGATAGGCCAGGTCCCGGTGATTGATTGGTTTCCTGGAATAGTCTTCGAAAATTGAAAAATCACCCCTACCTCCTGATCGTACCGTCCAATTTTTGCAAATCACTTTCGGTTCATAATTTTCTTGAAACGTCGTTAGACTATCGCCCTGTTCATTATCACTGGATGGTTGTAACTTTGTCGTTATCTCCCTCCCTCCCTCTCTCTCTCTCTCTTTCTCTTTCTCTCTCTCTCTCTCTCTCTCTTTCTCCGAACCTTTCATAGGCTGGTCAGCCAAAGTATTGTGAAAAAAAAAGAATGGATAGGGAGGGATAATTTGCCGGATTAGACTGTCTGCCCTATCTCGCTCCTTTACTTTAACAATGTTGTTACTTTTGTTGCTCTGGATGTTTTTGTTGTTGTCTTTGTCAATGGGCTTGATATCTTTCCCATTATTGTAGATACCCACACGCCCTGTTATATCTGATCAACGTACTCCTGGGATTGATCCTGTATTGTCTATCCATTCTTACAATTAACATTTATCTAGACAGTAATTGCATACCTACAGCCCTCCTCCTTAGTATGTGCAATGATTCGTTGACGGTCTTTTGCTATATGCGTTCAAAAAAGATTTGTTCCGCCCAACTGAACAGGAAATCCTGGTCTGATTTTAGTTTGGCGGGGGGAGGGTACAAAGCATCCCACACTATTCACTACCATTTACATAAAAACACATAAAAATGCACGGGACCTGGACAATGTTGTTCTCTGATCTCGTGGTAGAGAGATGAAAAAACGTCTGTGAGTGTTCTGTTTTTAGCAGGGGATACAAACACTCCAGCGAGCATTTCCTGGGTTTTGCTTAGTCCAGTTTGAACTATTAATACTGTTAATACAGATAGTTAAGAAACTTAGACTCTCCATGGTTGGTTTCACTGCTGTTTGACTTTTGCAGTATGTTTCATATATTTGAAAATAGGATATGAAACTTTAATTGAAATCTATGACCATTCTTTTTTCTGTTTTACGTTTTCTGTAGAAACTTGAAAAACTCCACAACATGACTGAGATTTTGCATAACATAGAAGTGTTGACCATCCAAAATAAATGAGATTGAAGAGAAACTGCATTATGTAACGCATATTCATATAAAGTCCTACTTATTATTGTTTAGCAATGTCACTATATGACTGCAACGATAATAGATTTTTGCACAAGAATAACCACCATACACAATTTCTTGTGAACACAATGTCAGCATCGCATGATGGACATTGTTTACTTCTGATGTGATAGGCCATTCGGGTAGTTGTCAGGATTGGAATAGTAAATAACTGTCAGCTCTAGCTTAATCTTGTAATGCTGAACCTTTTTACACGGTAATGAGTTTCTGATCTTACATATCAATCTGTTTGCAAGTAATAACAAAGAGAAGTTCCAAGAAATGGTCTTTCTGTCAAGACTGGCAATTACGTTCCCAGTTCGGAGTTCATTGATTGCTACAAGAGTTCATCAACTGGAAAATATAATTTGTTACTTTGTAATTACCCGACGACGCAGCCCGCAATTCAAGTTAAGTGGTCCATTTCCTTCCATTGTCAGTGCTAACAAGACAGAGCTGACAATACATGGGCGCTATTAGCTTTTATCAGAGATAACCAGCATGGGTCCCGAAAATTAAACCTTTCCACCGCAACAACAGAAGCATGGCAATCTGAGGAGGCAGGAAATAGCCTTCACTGCAGTCTGAGAGAAGCCTGTGATGTGCCACCAGGTTACGCAGGCTGGCTGGCTGTCTGAACACAGTTATCATTTGACCTCATTGTTATAGCCATTACTTTCAGATAACATTATGTTCACATTGCTAGGTTTAGTTTGATTTGTCAAACGATTGTAGGCAAATATCCAGGATCCTCTGAACAATGATGAGACAAGAAGATTCTGTTGTCAACCTAGGCTACGTTCTCTGGTATGGGAAGGGAGGGGTAGGGGCGGAGCGGGGGGGGGGGGGGCTGAAATAAAAATCCATGTTATTTCGATATCATTAAATTGTCTATGCAACGTTTACACTGGCTGTGTTTAACCTTGCTCTCTCTCTCTCTCTCTCTCATTCACAGGGAACTGATGCCGAAGACTTTTGAACACCAAATCACCATAGAGAAAACTCCCGGCTACTTCGTCACTAAGGACGCTCCCAGACGTATATTTGAGATGGACCCCGCCATTAAATTAATCCTGGTGGTCCGCGATCCTGTGACTCGGGCCATCTCGGACTACTGTCAAGCGGCCAGCAAACATGCCATGCGGCCATTCGAGGAAATGGCTCTATTAGATGAGCGCCTGGGCTTGGTCAACACGTCCTGGGGCGCCATCAAGATCGGGGTGTACGCCAGACATATGGAGCACTGGCTCCAAGTCTTTAACCTCAACCAGATCCACTTGGTGGATGGGCAGAAGCTCATAGAAGAGCCAGCGCGAGAGGTGGCCAAAGTGGAGACGTTCCTCGGTCTTTCTAGTTATATCAAAGACTCTCATTTCTATCTCAGGGGATTTAAAGGAACCTTTCCATGTCTCATTCGGGATGGACGACCTCATTGTTTGGACGAAAAAACAAAAGGCAGAAACCACCCTGTTGTGAAAGAGAGCGTTCTTAAGAGACTGCGCGACTTTTATCGACCTTTCAACGCCAAGTTTTTTCAAATGATAGGTCGCCAGTTTGAGTGGAGTTAATGAATGTTATACAGTTATACTAACTTTTCTTTTAGAAAACAAAAAACGATGTTTATATTTTCAAAGCCTGAATGATTACATTGTTGACATTATTATGCTATGTTAAGTTGATGAGTCGGTTGACGTTCTTAGGCTATCAAGTTTTTTTTAATCAAGAAAAGCTAAGCTTTTGTAAAAAAAAAAAAAAAAATGGCAATTGGTGAACTGATGAAAGTACACTGGAATGGTAAAATATAGCAACATTTGAAAAGAAATATGGTTGTTAGTTTCACTGCATGCTATGGTTATTTTGTCATATCGCTCATTCGTTGCAGAATGGCACATAGAATGTTGTGAAAAACAAAACCATTAATTCTTCTATGCTGTTGTACTCAAATTTAATGAATTATTATTGTGTGTTAATGTCTCTTCTTAACTGAACAATTCATAAAAAGTTTATCTGCGCACAAAATCAAATCCTGACAGAGGAGAAAAGAGAATTAGAGCTTAAAGTTTTCTGCTAGCTTCTGAAGCCTTTACCTACCATTGGATACAATGCGATGTAATTTTCTCAGAATGAGATAAGTCTGCAAGGATAAATGAGACTTTCGTTGGTTCAGGAGGTAAAGGTTCTTGGAGGTGAAAGGTGTCTAAGGAAAAATTACACGTTTTCGACTTTTGAGCTTCGCTCTCAATATTCTGATTCATCCCATGCTTTTTTGTTGATGTGTCTTACTTTTTTTGTATTATGTCTATAATATATTTTGATTTTCGCTGTTTCATGGAAATCTGATTGAAAAGGAGAAAACTATTTTATTCGACGACGTTTGAGCACATTCTAAGATATTGTACAATATCAATATCATTCTATTCTGTGTTTTCAACCTCTATCTGTGATGTGGAATTGTAAAGATGTTG
>JBCAUA010499222.1:0-17062 GCA_038406235.1 Peronia verruculata | reverse complement strand
TAGATAGATAGATAGATAGATAGATAGATAGATAGATAGATAGATAGATAGATAGATAGATAGATAGATAGAAGTACACACAGTCATAATGTTGGTATCTAACTGACAGATTAAAGTCTGGATCTAAACCATAGCCTAAAACGAAAATTGAAAACAGCATAGCTGATAGAATGTATCCTATTATTTTTCTTGGCTGTTGAGAGTAGACGGAATGTATTATTACGTCAAGTTAAATCAGTAATCTTTCACTATTAACCATCATCTTCTATCCAACCTTTTCATTCCTCATATCTCCTTGTGTGAGGTCCTTGTTGTGACATTGTTCTATGTAGTAAAAAAAAATGTGCTTGGCAGTTCAGCTTACAAGAATAACATCAATGTACAAAATATATGTCTCTCCTAAAGCAAATTTTAAAATAAGCGTTTTAAGTTTCATCTAATTTACTTTGATAGAATTCTCAATTCCTTCTCACGTTCAATTGTGGCTTTCAGTGGAAGAAAATAAACTGCTTTGATAATACCATCTCCATGTCTGTATGTGTCCGTGTGTGTGAACTGTGTTGAACATTATCGTTTATATATTTACTTTTAGTGTGTTTTCTCTTGGACTCACATGCATTATCAGAGCTGTGTATTATTTATAAAGACATTTAATACCATTCAAAACCATTGTAAGAAAAAGACTTACAAAAAACATCTATTGACCAAGAGAGTTATGAAAATAACGTATTTCTTCAGCATTCGACAAGTCATCATAATTGCTATCCCTGAGAGATTTCAAAAGTCAATTGCACACATGTAGATAGACACTTCTTTCAGATTGATTGGCAACATATTATCTGAAAGACTGTGTCATTCATATCATTTGATGTAAGATGTTACAAAAACAAAAGAACAGAAAACAAAACAAAACAACAAATAGACAAACAAAGAAACAAACAAAACAACAACAACAAAGGAATAAAGTACACAGATTATGACATTGTGACAAAATGTTACCGAAACAAACCCATCTGTGGTAATTGACAACACCAAAAACACGTCTGAGGAAACGACGTTCAGAATGAGCACAAAAGATTTGCAGCCTTAATTAATACAACAGATTTTCCGTCAAATCAGTGACCTCTTTGTGATAGTCTTCCTTCCACGCCACCAGGGAGCAAATGAAACTACTTATGTGAAAATGCAGTACTTTGTTCATATTAGTAAATGCCACACGAATGAATTAGGAAAAAAAATATTCTTTAAACATTAACCAAAATCATTAGGATGAGTAATTTGTCATATGACGTCCTAGATTACTTTAAGTGATTTCGATTTTTATTGTCAGAAATTGGCATAAGTTGTATGTGACGAAATAGACCTGAAATTTTTATAGCAGGTACTGAGAGAACTGTGTTGTGTATCCTATGATTTGTTTTTCTTCTGAGCGTGCATCGTGTTTGAAAATGTATGGCATGTATCAGTTTGTAGTCAAAATCTGCTGCCGATAGAGTCGTATTTGCTGTGAAATCGGCGACCCCGTTTTTCCGCATCTCTGATCTCGCGGGAGTGATAAATACCTAATTTGAATACAGGAGAGGGATTTCGCGAGATTTAGGATGGGTAGTCAAAAATAGAGGTGCGGATTTCGGAGCACATAGTATATATGAGCTGTATAATATTCTGGCTGGATAATTCTTAACCTACTTTCAATTTAGATTAGTAGTTCATTCATTTACAGGGGGGGGGGGGGGTCTTTTAGGGCCAACAGGCGTTGAAGATTGCAGCTTTTGATGGTAATAAATTTTCAGAAAACCATTAGAAAACAATTGCAGCGAATTTAAATTGAACGTTCTAATCAGATAAACCAACATTTGCACGTCTTTTATTAAGAAGGAATGTTTGATAGTCTGATAACTGTTTGTAGTTGTGATAATTTCTAAAAAAAAAAAAAACAAGCAAAAGTAACAAAGTGATATATTCTGGAGATCTCTTGCCCAGCTTCAAGACTGAGCTTCGTCTTCACCAAAGTGTACTGGTTACGTTGTTGCATGTGATAGAAGTACCCTGGAGTATCCAGAAGAGGTTATGGCTGCCTTCTCTTGGTACCATCAATTAAAATCCATAAGGAACTCACCCAATTCTTATTTTCAGGAGTTCCAGGGTGATTTCTCCTTGCCTGCCCAAGGGTACACTGATGTAGGACTGCAACCTAACTCGACACGAAAATAGCAAAGAGACATTTCCAGTAGGCTGTCGCTTCCGGGCACATATAGTATGTTGTACAAAAGCCAAATGGTTTTTCTTTTCTCTTTATTACGTATATTATGTAAAGGATCCCGTTGTGTGGTTTATGGTCCATACCCGTAAATGTACGAGATTGGTCCCAACCAGTGAGCTGATCCTTATTTTCTCCCCACCTTTTTATTTATCACTTCTTTACCTTTGTGACCTCTGGTGAGACCTCAAAACCGATAGGATATCAGCTGAGAATAACGATATACATAAAAATAGTCAAACGTCAAGGTGACCACTCTCACCAGAGATTAAAACATTTTTCTGTGTCGCTTTTAATAAATAAATAAATAAATAAATAAATACATCTATTTCGGTTTTTGGAAAGTTACCCTGGCGTTACTCTTGTTATCTCCACTAAAAGAATATGTCTTGTAACCACTGAAACTATAGGCTAATGTTATTTTTTTCTGTAGTGTGTATCTATACATAAATCGACAACAAATCCCATAACAGCTTGTGGGCACGAACAGTCTTGAATACATCCATCAGACTTTTGGGACACAAAAATTGTTGCGTAAAGATGTGCATTTCTACTTATATAAAAACAAGCAAAAGAAAAACCAAAGACGACAACAACAACAACAACAACAACAACAACAAAAATACAAAACAAAAACAAAACAAAAACAAAATAAATAAACAAAAACAAACTTATTATGGGATACGTTATTCCAAAGAAAACGACAATAATTGAAAAATTGGCGTGGGTGTTTGACGTCCAACGGAATGACACATTATCGCATTGTTCTTCCACCTCCATTCACAAAGCATATAAAATAACCAACACTTTTTCTTTGAGTAATATTTCGTTTATACACCTAAAATAACAACATCCAGGTGTCATATTCTTTGAGCTGCTGAGGAGTATCAGTTTGGCCTATTTTTAAGAAGGCCGTGGCTCTACTCCGGTGCCGAACTGACCAAACTAATAAAGCAATCATGCTGGCTTAGCCTCCTGGAACCCTCGACCAGCGCAAGTCCACCTTAACGCTAACATGTAGGTCCGACGAGCGGGTGACGGTCCACCCTAACACTAACATGTATGAGACCCTCGACCAGCACAAGTCCACCCTAACGCTAACATGTACATCCGATGAGTGGGACTGACGTATAGTCAATTGGATAGTTATCGGGGGGACCGGAGTATAGTCACTTCGTTTTAAGAAACCTCCCTCGAAGGTCGTGGTTGGCAGTATATAACAGTTCATAATTAGATGAAGAAAAAATCTGGAAAACCTCTCCGGAGTGTTTATACCTCTCTGCTAAAAATAGAAGACTCACTGATGTTTGTTACAGCTGTCACCGGTCTCCTGCAATTTAAAAAAAAAAATGTTTTTCTGTGTCAGTGGTAGTGAACAGTTTTGAGTGTTTGTACCCAGCTACTAAAATTAGACGGAGATTTCCAGCCATTTGCTTGGTCGGAACAAATCTATTATATATCTGTGAGTTTTATTTTGATTGAGTTATGATTATTGTCTTCTTTTGTACTTCAATTTGTATTTTAGAAAAGGAGTCCCTATGTAAAGTCCAACGGAATGACACATTATCGAAAAAAAGAAATTCAGTCATATTTTTATAATACAGTATGCTCTGTGCATTAAGAAAATAAGGCCCATATACTAAGGGGGGGGGGGGCGTCCTGGAGATGATTTTTTTATTACTAAAGTTATGTTATTTTAACCTTTTCCATCGTATTCAGCATGTTAAAATTAGAGGAAAACAGTAAAAAAAAAGTTGACTTTTTCATACGATTGCCATGGCAGCGCCGCCATCTTGGATATTGGCGTCCCTAAATTGACTGATTTCAAAATCTGTCTCCTCCGCCAAATTTAAACGAAACTTGATAAAACGTGGAGAGTATATTGTTTGATACAATATCTAAAAAGTTAAATATCTTTCTTACGTTCCATGCAATACAAAATGTTCTATAAATTTTTGAAAATGCTATATAGCGAAAATTCAAATTTCGCCATTTTTTCAAACTAAAAACCCAATTTTCTCTAAAACTTACTGACCGAATTTGACACGCATACGTAACGTTTTGGGTTTTATGGTGATAATGATGCATACCAAATTTGGTTTGAATCGGTTTGGAAACAAAGAAGGAGATAAAAAAAAAAGAAAATGTCAAAAAACCGGGTTTTGAGAAAAACGCATTTAAAGTTTTTTTTCCCTCGAAAAATTGACATGAAGAGTTTTCTGTTCGGCTTTCAGGCTCGGAAGAGCCTTTTTTTTCATACTAGCCCTCTTTTCATGACTTCTGGGTCTCTTGTTGCCTTTTTTAACTCTCTGGCATATCTTTTATCGAATTTTGCCTCCTACCCCCCCATCTTTATAAGAGCCACTTTCTCGCTCTTGAGGGCCTCTGTGTGCCCCCAAATCATTTTTGAGTGCAAACCAAGAGTGTTTTGAGTTTTACTATGACATATAGTCGACAAATGAGCTATTAGTAGCAGAAACAAAGCAAAATTGCGCCATTTACAGGGCGAGGAAAGTCATTTTAGAACACTTACACTGACAATTTCCATGATCAACAGTTTTTCTCGCCTCATAGTGGTCATCCAGTGTCCATCCGTGGTACTGGAACTCATGATATTGCTAGAAGTGGTGATATTCAAGTGCATTTTGCACCCTTTGCCTGTATTTAATCAAATCTCGATGATCCACGGCCTCATTTAGCAGCCAGGTGGAGCCAAATCCTGATTGATAATACACTAGGTCTACCGTTGAATGACCATTGGTCAAACACGTTAGAATTGACTTAGTAACTTTTTGATGCCATTTTTACTCGCAGAAACGGCAATACTTTTAAGAGAAAACAAAAGCTCAAAATCGCATTTTTTGGGCAAAATCCACATTTCAGGACGCCCCCCCCCCCTAAACATGACACAAGATTTCTTGGGGATCACAGTGACTATGTTGTTTGGCGTCTGCTTCAGGGTGAAAAGAACTCATGTTGTGGTCCTATCATTGCATTTTTTCAGTGACTCAACCATCCCCTGGTTTCCTCTAGGTGGGGAAGCCCAATGTTTAGCCTTCTCTGATAAGGGTGAATATGTTTTGGAGATCCAGTGTGAATTTATGCAGATGAAAAAATCATCATGCTGAGTACTTGTTCTATATGCTAGTATAAATTATATAGTTATTGCTCTAGGCTATATTTGTATACTGATAATTATATAGTTACTGCTGAATGCTATATTTGTATATTGATAGTTACATAGCTGTATTGCTGCATGCTGTTTTTGTAGGCTGATAATTATATAGTTATTGCTGTAAGCTGTATCTGCATGGTGGTTAAGTACAAAGAGTTAATGTAATCTGTACATCTGATTATGTTTTGTTATTGCTGTATGCCATAATTACATTATGCTGCCATGTATGAAATGCTGTATGCTGTACTTGTATACTGATAAAGTGCACCTGCTATTAAAATAAAACGTCTTTATTACTACTACATATAAATTTGTATTCTGATTATATGTCCAATGTAGTTTAAATTTCATCATATTTTTCTGTATTCTTTGTCATGTGTGAATACCTTTGCATTTCGTTGTCTGTCCCCAGCTGAGCGATGTCTCATCAATCCCGACCTCGCTAGTTTTCCTGGTCTTCCCACAGGTAAACACAACACTTTTATTCGGATAAAACTCCTCTGTCTCTCTGAAAAAAAAAAAAAAAAACGCAAATGGCAACAAGTAGTGTAGTAAGGGTCAGTTCATTTGATAACTATCATGCTGAAATACACAATCAACAATGCAAACAATTCTACCGATCTATTCAAAATGAGGCACAAGCCTCTATTGTACTGGTATGATTAGTTTTACAAAAAAAAGAAGAAAAATTATCAGATTTCACACATCCTTTTTGTGCATCTGGTAAATGAAACAGCAGGAGAAAGAAAAAAAAAAATTAAAAATTTGCACCTAGATCTATCAAGTAAGCAAAAAAATGGGCATTGATCAGTTTTGACAGGCTATGGTATCATTCTCTGGGTGGGGGTGGGGTAGGGATCAGTCTTCAGTATTTCTTTTTGTTCCTTTTCTTCAGCCTCAAGGGTGAATGACTTTTCAAACAGTCGGCTCCCAGGATAGAACATGCGTTTAGTAACAATTATTTTTCTATGCTATGTAGAACTCTAAGCTGGTATCCAGCGAAGTTTGATTTCTCAGCATTGGCTACATCTTCAGAGACGTTCTTCTCTGTGATTCTGCAACTGCTCTAGAACATTAGGTATTAGCAAATACATATAATGATAACTGCTTTGTCTTTGATAAACTCTCACCTGGACTCTAATGGAACCCAATCTCTTGGCTGCGGGCACATCTCAGCAAACAGCCGTCCATCTGACCGACTGGTATAGAATGTGTGCAGCTTCTTTAACCGTTCACCAGCAGAAACATCTGCTCCTTCCTCACATACACAATACCATTCTGGCTCACAAACTGTAAAATGGTTAAATAAAACATGAACTTACAGAGCGAGCTTATTACATATCTGTTGACTATATTCTTTTAATTTTAATAAATGTGATGAACAAATTTACATATATAAAAAAAGAAAAAAAAATTGCCTCTGTCAGCTGAGTAGTACAATGTATAAAAAAGGATGAGGCTATTGATACCAGGTGGCAAAATAGTCCCAATGCTCTATCAAATGGTCTTAACAGTGTAACTAAATTTAAAAATGTATGAATGTACTTGAATGAACCATATTTCTCATCCCAACACTTTCCCTAAGACTAACCCCAACCCTAATCCTAACTCTTAACCTAATCCAAACTTATATCATGACCCTAAATCTAGCACCGATTCTAAATCTGATCCTAATCCTGGTGAGGTGGTGAGCTTCTTCTTTCTGGTCTCTAGAATGTAAATCTAAACTCAACAAGGTCGAATCAAATATCCCAAATCAAAGCAAACTATGCAATTTAACTGGTGGAATGGAAACACCTGGTTGCAACAGATCATCGAGTCAGTGCGATAAAAAGGATTGTTCAGAAGACACATGTACGTCTATGTTTGTTTCTTCAAGAGGATTAAGGACTTAAGAAATTGAAATTTGTGGTCAATTTGTCAGTATGTGCTGTCTACTTCCATGGGCTAAATCATCAACTTCTATTGTGATACATACTGTTTTCGCTTGAAGGTGCTTTTAGATAGCCAGACATTTTCTTTTTCCTTTCCCTGACTCCGTCCTCGCTGTCATCACTTGCGTCATTGTTAGTCTCAGGATCCTCCTCTTCTTCTTCCTCATCATTTGTATCCTCCTCAGAACTTTCATCTAATTGTTTGTAGTCATCTTCCGTGGACATTGCTTCTACTTCTTCAGCCTTGGAGTCAGTCAGATCACTCATCAGTTTGAGTGCACTGGGAAAGCAATGGGAACACTGAAACATCTGTTGCTGCCCATAACAGGCTTTACAATAAGTTAATAAGAGTATTTGTGTGCAAATACAATCATGAATAATAAAATTCCAACTAGCCAAGCCATAAAATTTTCCTTCAGACACTTCTGCAATATCTGTTAACTCAATTGAGGGCAATGTTAAGCAGACAAATAAATATGAAATGGCACAATTTTGTAGAATTACACATGCATCCATAAAGTGATTAAAAAGATGGAGAGAGCAAGAGACTGAAAGGACAGACATGTAAGTTGAATTTTAAAAATAAAAAAAAGATTTTTAATGTGTTTCATGCGATGAGGGATGATGAAATTTTCCAAGAATGGTAAATCTAATCTAATTCTTCAACACACAGCAAGACACAGTGTAAAATGCTGGCTATAGCTCTGAAAAAGACAAAACACAAAAGAAACCTTTTGGCAGCCTGTCTCTTGCTTTTTTTTACCCCTGATGAGTCTCCACTATTGGCATCATCCTTTATCTCTTCACCATCTTCTTCATCTTTTTTCTTTTTCTCCTCTTCCATCGCTTTTCTCTTCTCCTCTTCCAGTGCTTGCTGTTTCTCCTTTGTTCTGTGAGCTGTCAGATGCTGCTGCAACCACATTGCTCTCATAGTACTGTTGCAAATTTCACATGTAGCTGTTTCATCCTGGAACAGCAACAATTCAAAAAAAAAAAAAAAAAGAAAGATTTTTTATTTTTCAGTTCCGCACTCAGTTGCATATCATGTTCTGTACTTCTTAAATCAATGCTTCACTTCAGAGGTCTAGATTTAGAATTATTCATCTACAAGTGCATCCATTATACTACACTCATACCTGATTTTCTGCACGTTTACACATTTATACAGTGATAAGTTCATGGGGGATATCAGTTTGTGTTTTAGCCTTAGGCTTATGTAAATTCTTCTAACCTCTTTTGAGTCAATTTTTTTTTTTTAATGAGCACCACCACCCATCCTTAATACTGGGGTTGTCCTCACTGTTACATGAAAAGTAGCCGAGATACTATTACAAGAAATACTAATCACATAATTGAAAATGTTTCAAATTTCATAACAAGGGTATGCCTATTTTACTATAAATGTTGCACACCTCTTGTATAGTACATATTTGCTACGAATACAATCAATGATAATTATAATAGTATACATGTCTCATTCATAATCATGAAGAAAATAGGGGTATCCCTCAATCTCCTCGCCAATACTTTAGCTCTAGTAAGAGTAAGTGTCAATCAATGTGGCGGAGTTTACTTTTAACTAGGGTCAACTTTGTGTCAGTGTTCAGTGATATACAAACTCCAGTTGTTAAGCTTGTAACTTACTTCTCTACCACACCAAATAGTATGATGTTTATAGTACTGGGGAAACTTGAAGCGTTTCTTGCACCGTTGACAATCAATGTAACCCAATCTTTTAATGACAAGTGATGGTGAATTGATTCCTTCAGGGTGGTCTTTGTCCCACTGTAGACAGAACAAATTCAGTCAAATCAAGTTCATGTATGTGAATGCATTAGTAATGTCATGAACATATAATTCTATTTGCAAATGAAAAGAGTCAGTCTTTCCAAAATGGTAAGTTTGTGTGAAATAGAATGTAACCTCAAACTATAGCACAAATCACAAAATATTCAAGAAAGAATAAAAATATGATATATGCACTCTTCAAAATGACGATAAAGGTGAGGAATTTGACTCTATGCAAGATTTGGAAAAGGAAAATATTGAATGAAAGAAAAGGACTGAAAAATGTCACTTTGCAGTTGGAAAATAAACAATGAAAAGAAAGAGGCAACTGCCAGGTCAAAGTATGCAACATATTACCTACGTAATAATTATAAATAATTCTATATAATATATCTTATGTTCATAATAAATTTATATACACATGTATATATTTTATATATATAGAATTTTGATGCATCGTACCACAAGTGAATGTTTTGCCATCATGTGTGCCTTAAGTGCTGACATAGTTTCTAAGCTATGCCCACAAAGTCCACATATAATCGCAGAACCAGCATTGGATTTAGATGAGGCTGGAAGCTGGGGAACCTGGAAAAATGAAAGAATTTCTTACATTTCAATGGTAAGAGCTGTCCATGAAACTGTAGGAAGCATGATAATGATGATGACTAATACTTAAGAAAATACATCGTGACAAGTGCAGAAAAATTTAAACAAAAAGATATGGAGAATATGATACAAGCAAACCTTTGAACTTTTTCTCTGTATACGTACAACTATCTATGTGCATACACATGTGCATTTGTGCATATACACAAACACATGACATAATATACATAAATACCTTACTTACATACATATATATTATATATACATGATATAAATTCATACATATGTTACATTATGCATGTATGACAATTTACTCATATTCTCATACAAACACTACTTTTTTGGGTGAAACTTACATTTTCGATAACCCTAAACTGTGATGAAAGTTGTCTGTTTGGTGTGATAGGGCAAGATAAAAAAAAAAAAGATTAAAGATTACGAAGCAATGTAATGGGCACGCCTTGAAAACTTTCAAAACTCCATAATTATGCTGCACTGCAAAGCTCTATAACTTACTTACCTTTGGTGAATCTCTAGCTTTTATAGGTCTTGATGTGCGGGGTGCAATCTTAGGAGGTCTCCCTTTCCTTTTCGGTGTACAAACTGGCACTAACTTGGTATCTGCCTCTTGACATGTTTCACTGCCAGTTTCATTTTCAGACACCGGTTCTTTTCTGTCTGTCTCAATCACATATGAAATTGGATCAACTGAGCATGTTTCTCCAGTTTTCACTACAATGTCACTGACGATGTCCTCATGTCTTGATTTTCCCCTGCCAAACTGATCCATAGATATTGATGTTTCCATTCTCTGACGCTTTGATATTGATCTCTCCCCACTATTTTTCAAACATCTTTCTGGTGAATAACTCCCACTTTCATTACTCAAAACATCACTGATCTTTCTCTTTCTTCCTCTGTTTTTCAGTTTGCTTGCACTTTCACCTGCTGAGTCAGTAATACTTTTCACCTTGCTCTTATTAAAACTGTTATTCTTTTGGAGTCTATTGTTCTCATCATTAGTGTCATCAGCATGCTGCCCTGTTTCAATGCTTATTTTCCGAGGTCTGCCTCTTTTTTGGCCACTACCTGTTTTGCTTTCCACCACTGATTGACTCTTGTCATCAGTGCTACCTTTCCCCATACCACTGCTAGGTGTCAAATTGATGTTGTTATTTTTATGACATTTTTTTGGTCTGCCTCTTTTCCTTGCACTTCCTGCATCGCGATGATCAGGTATTGTTCCAAGTTCATTATCTGACACTGTTACTATAGTATTTGAAGTCTGTGCCAGTCTGTCTGCTTTTCCTCTAGGATCAGCACCTTCTGAGTTACAAAATGGGAGACCTTTGACTAAATTACCATCATTCTCATTTCGTTGCTTTCCAGAGTCAGTTACAAGTTTTCTTGGCCTGCCTCTTTTACCAGGAGGTTTTAATTGACTGTTTGTCTGCTGAAGTGTATCTCCTTTCTCACTGACATAATTTGTCGCAGCGTTCTGTCTGCAATCATCACTTACTTCACCTTTTGTGTCTGTATTTGACTCATTAAGTCTTTGGTGACCAACAGCTGAAAATGATCCTTGAAGATGGAGATCAAATACATGAAAGTCTTCAAAATTTCTTGGTTTCCTTTTCCGTGAAGGCCTAGAAGAATGTATTTCTGATGTGCTGTTATCCATTTTGTCAGGAACACTGTGCCCGAAAACAGTATATCAACAATGATCCAACATCAAAAGATGTAATGCCCATCAATCAAGCTCTAAAAGACCACATCTAATGAGAATGTATGAGAAGAAAGCCTTGAGCTTTTTTTTTAAACATGATATACAGATTTGTTACACACTTCATCATCAGCACAGTGACAGATGGTTAATAAGAATCAGCTGAGATTTGGGCTACGAGTATCAATGGAGGTTTGGAATTCGCCTGACAGCTGCTAAGTATATTTCAGTGCTGAAAGGAGTCTTGTCATGTGCCTATGTGAATCTTGACAGTCTTTACTCAGTTCTGCTTCTTCAATCATTTCACACCACTACATCTAGATTTGGATTCTAGTTCCACAGCTGAAAATCGTTAAATGACATCATTTCATCTGTGTTTACAGATCTTCTGCCTACTTGAAATTGATCACTCCATCCTCTCCATTTCGAAAAAAAAGGCACAATTTCATTCATATCTGAATATGTGCAGGTAAATCAAAACACACATCCATACTTTCTGAATCGGTACTTGTATTTGACTTTATTAATACATAAATCTAAATCTAGAGCTCAATAACAGCGGCAATAGGCAATAGAACTGAATCGTCATTTTGTTTTGGATTTTGTGTGGCGATTGCGATGGCAGTGATGTCCCTTGAATTAGCCAGAATTTTAAGAGCCTAACCTCTTTGGCCTTGTTTTATCACATTATGGGTTTTCGTCATGTGAGAAGTATAAAGAATCAATTAACAACAACCGTTGCCATTTATTAACTGTGATTTCAATTATTTAGGAATATATGTAATGTGAATTTGAAACAATGAATGATTAGAAATATATCAGAAAGTTTGTTGAAAGAAATTCTCACATTTATTTAGGGCTTAAAATAGTCCCTTGATTTTACAACCTACAAGCTCGCTCAGAAATGAAGTCAGTTCGTGACTCTGATGAATTCTAACTACAATCTAAGGCCCATACATAGTATTATTATCATAAATGGATCAAATTATAATCATTGTGATCCAAAAGCATACATTGAGTACCTAAGGCTATCAGGCAATCATTATGAAGTTTGGTAGATCTACAATCCAAAAACTAAAATGGAATTTGCAAAGTTTTAATTTTGAAGTGGCACTCTCTTTTATGTCAATAAATTTGCCCTTTATAAAACATATCAAAATATATATTGTGCATTGTGAGTTCATTTATTTTTACACTGCACACTGGGCTGACATAGAACACTGCACAAAATATTTAAATCCTTTTCATCTCGACCTAGTTTGATATTTTACAAATCTGGCCTAGAATGTTTGTGATTGTGTCTGGTCGTTACAAGCTCGCGAAGACCCAGTGTCCCACTGACTGACAGCTGATCCAGTTTCATTCTTTGAGCAGTGTAACATTTCCTCTGTGGGTGCAGTACCAAGTTTATTTTTTTCCAGCAGACAGGTAAGGACATTTTGTCCAGTATTCAGATTCCTTCATATTGTAGATTTGCCGCTGGTCCTGTGATGGTCTGAATTTCAAACCCGTTGGCGTTTGTTTGCTGCTCAGGATCTCGGTCTAGAATCTAGATCTAGATTTTAGATTCTAGATCTAGATCTACCTAGTCTAGATCTAAATCTAGATTTATGGAATCTAAATTCTAGTCTAGCTCTAGATCTAGAGATCTGGGCACTACTGTCTCAGAGCGGTCCGGGTGCAAATGGCATATGTATCGATTGCAAATAATTGTGACATATTAAACTTGGTCACTTAAGGCATCTATATTAGAATGTAGGCCTAGGTTATACCAAAGTAACGATTGTTCTTTGAAGTTTGATTAGCTCCCAGAGGTTCTGTTAACCCTGCAGTTGCAAGTAGTATCTATTGTCTCAGCAGTATGCACGATTCATAAGTAGATTCTAGCTCTAGAGGATTTAGTAGACCAATACGTCCAGATCTGTCTGTTATCTCGCTAGTAGTATGTTGTCTTGGCGGTATGCACAACTCGCAAGTAATAGCCTATCTGTTATTTCACAAGTACTAGCATTGTTGCCTCAGGAGTATGCACAACTGGGGGTCCCAGCAGGTTGAAACCAAGGTTGGTCTAGTCCATTTTGATTATTATTATGGAACGGTCCTACCACATGCTAAACTACATAACACCAACTGACCAATAACTAATCCATCCAAAAAGTTTAAGTCATTTGAAAGACTCAGATGTCACAATGCCGACACAGTCAGTAACTAATCTATAATTTTGTCCGTGCAAATAGACATGTTAGCAATCGTATCCTTATTGTATATAAGTGGAAGGCAGTCACAATCGTTATGTGCCGAGTCACCATAGTAGAAACAGACTGGGACCACTCTGAAAAGGCAGTGCCGAGATCTGTAGCTGTGAACTTTGGGCGAATATTTTGATAACTTGTAGTTTCATTACATTTATTTGCTTGTGACCTTAGGAAAAATGTTCAGAGTCTGTTTTTCTCGCAGTCGTTACGATTGCAAAATCTGTTATTTGTCTTGTGAAATAAAAGTCACAACACCAGTGCAGAGTTCAGAAAAACAGTGTAGGTCTAGATCTAGATCTAATGTTTACAGCAAAACAATAAAATTGAACCTAATTTACATGCAAAGGCATAGTCATTCACTTTCTGTAGCAAGTTCCAGAATGTTGAAACAGTCCATTTTGAATGCATTTATAAACCCCCGCCCTTTCCAAAAAAAAAAAAAAAAGAGGAAAATGTACATTTGGAGTGACTAAGCAGTTGAGTCTGGCTAGTCGTGTATATTCAGACATCAGTCCTATTTTGAGTAGCATGTCGAAAGACTCTCACACCAGTGTGCCTTTAGTTCAACCTGTGCTGGTGGCTCAACCACTATTAAGAGGTCAAGTCACGGTTCATTGCTGGCCCACAGGGAAGCGTGGGCTAATTGCTATTGCTTTGTCACAATGGTAACAATGTGCTTTATTTTAGCACAAAAAAATGTATAGTAGAAGTTATGAATCAGAAGACAAAATGGAAACATAAAAATTGGAATTTTTCTATGTTTATTTATGATATATCTTTATTAAAAGAGGAGATAATACCAGTTCCATAAATGGGTAAAATGTGTTAATTTTTTTTTTAAATGGATGTGTGTCCTTTTTTTTTATCTTCAGTTATTAGACTAGAGCTGGGAATTTTCTCCTGGATTTTAACCTTTCAAATAGGATAAAAAATAATCCAGCATAAACCTTATTCCATCAATGGGAGATTGTTTGGCAGATTATCTGCTCTTTCCAAAAGAGGGATTTGTGTAAGGGGAGATCATTTTGACCAGACTTTTACTTCCTTTTGCCAGACAAAAGATGTGTTGGGCAAATAGTGTAAAGAGGAAAAAATCCTCTTACTGCTGGCCATTCAAACGACTGATCGCCAAAAAATTTGATGAAATTATAACAATAAGAAGAAAACATTCACTTTACATCATATTTCTTTTTTTTTTCGGAATGTTCATGGTGTATGTTTCAAGCAAAGGGCGAGAAGTGATTTTATTCCTCTTTACACTATTTGTTCAATCCCTCTTTTGCCTGGTAAAGGGAGGTAATAGGACGGAGCACAACGATCTCCTTTTAGTTTTTACATGCAAGAAAAGCATACCAGATTGCACTGTATGATAAAATTAACTTTTTTCTTTGTAGTTAGCCTGTAAACGGGGAAAATAACTGACCATTGTCTTATGAGCCTGGAGATGCCTATACTACAAAACTGCAAGAAAACCAGCAATAGGTTGATAGACTAGAAAACTGCTGAACGGATCCACATGAAATTTGGCAGAGAACATTTTTGCATAACGGGTCTGTGTTTCTACTTACAAAACGCCGAAAAAAAGCTCGCTCTTCTCACAATGCGGTAATACTTGGACAACAAACTCCCGAGGCTGCTTGATTCGAATTGTAATTGATCCGAATAAATAAGTACGGTCTTTAATATGACGCTATCAAAACACGTTTCCTGTGAGTAACATTCAGTTTGATGGACCAAAATATCAACATCGAGGCAAGGTGCACACGCTTTGCCATACACGTTAAATCGCAGAGCCGTACTTGTATAATCTGTAAATTTAAAAAAAAAAAAAAAAGTATCTCACGGAAGCCCTGGGTGCTCGTCTAGTGGTGTAAAAATTCTAGTGTCAAGGGACAAGGATCGAGAAAAGATTTCAGTTATATCTGGCTGACACACAAAAACTCTCCATAACAGGATTTCACTGTCTGAAAGCCCGCACCGACTTTAATCCATTTTCGAGAAAACTAGGGAGGGGAAAGGCTAGGCTATTGATGTTAATAGAAAAAGTAACAACAACAACAACAGCAGCAACAACAACGATAATAATCACAACAAAGTGAAACGAATGATGGTGTTGTATTTTTAATGACCAAAAGAACCTCAGGAGCCCCAACACAACAAGGTCACACCGACTTTATTGAAGGTAGAAAATTGATGAGAAAGCCAGAAGTTAGAGAGAATGAATGAAGAGAGCCAGAAAAAAAAAGAGCTGGAAAGAAAAAAAGAGAGATAGAAAGAAAAGAAGGAACCACAATAATGGAAGAAATAATAAAATAACGTAAAAAAAGATTGGAGAAGACAAAGAGGAAGGGAAACAGAAAGAAAGCTTAAAGAAAAGAAGAAAGAGAGAAAGAAAGAAAGAAAAGGAAAGACAAACGAGAGAAGAAAAGACTGGATATCTAAAAATGAAGAGAGTGGGAGAAAAAGGCACAAAAAGAAAATAAGAGAGACAATAACAAGAGACATTTGAAAAAAAAAAAAAAAGGAAAAAAGAATGAAAGTAACAAATAAAAAAATAAGGGGGGGGGGGGGAGAACGAAACAAAAAAGAAAGAACAAAAAAGAATAAACATTAAACGATAATTGTAAGAAACAACGAGATTTTAAAAAAATGAAATATGTAAACAAACAGAGAGAGGGAGCGAGAGCCAAAGAGGGGAGGAGAGAGAAAAAATAAAAGATAAAACGACTTAAAATGTATGAAAGTTAAAAGAATGAAATAAAATAAAATGCAATGAAAATAAAGCAAATATAAAACAAATAATAATGATAATAATAAATAACGATGACAGAAAGAAAGAATCACAGGGAAAATGTGAAATAGATGATAGGAAAAAAAAAACTAAGAGAAAAAAAAAAAAAAACGAAAACGGAAGAAAAAGAGAGGTTGGAAAAAAAAAAAAAAAGGAGGAAAACAAAGAAGAAAAATACGATTTTGTTGTTTTGTGCGCTTATATTTACTACTGATTGCTCAATAAATATACCCACTTCCAATGTCATCAACAATAATAAACATAATATTGTACAACAGGAAAATGATTATTTTTACTTTATGTTTACTTTTTTCGGACAACAGACAAGACAAGGCATTGAAGTGGGATGACTACATTACGAGAGTTAGCGATCTTGCGGAGACCACACTGCAAGGAACTGTGAAGAGGTAATGGGGGAATGATGCAGAGAAAGATAAAGGCAAGACTGGACGGTGGGGACGCAGTGGCTCAATGGGTATGGCGTCTGCTCATGGAGAAAACAGGCCGGGATCGACTCGCGGGTTCTG
>JBCAUA010499111.1:0-17063 GCA_038406235.1 Peronia verruculata | reverse complement strand
AGCCCCGATCGGGGATTATGATCAATCGCTTTTAGAAATTATTTATTGTTATTATTTTTGTTTTTAATTTATTATATATGATACAATTTCTGGGATAATAAATCTAACACTTTTACGACAGCAGAGTTATGGAAAATGCAGTAGTACTGCAAATAAGGAGTGACTTCCCCTTGCTTAGTACTGCGAATAGGAGCTCCGCGGCGTACTTGCTATTCGCAGTACTACTGCAAATAGGCACTCCGAACAAGAAACCCTCTCTGAAACGTTTTTGGCCACCTGATGGCAAGAGACCATTTAGACTATTTTGACCATCTGATGACCATAGTCCCATCATCTTTAACTATCAAAACAGCTCCACAAAACATGCAAGACTAAAGACCAGTTAAACTATATAAACAGAGATGTGAGTGAAAGAAAGCTATCGTGATTCTAGTCGTAGATTCTCAGACATAAAATGCTCTACGGTGCTTAAACCTTTTGTGCTCTCCTGCCTTGGAGATAGTAATCACAGTTATAAAACCAATTTCCACAAATATTATAGTGAATTTCGAGCACAGAATGATATGTTATTTAAATACGAAGAACTGTGCCTTAAAGTTGATGATTGTAACAGAAGTTACAAATTAGCACTTATTTTACATTTATAGCCTAAGTATGGGATGTATAGATAACTGAATAATATTTCTAACGAAACCGTCTCTTTTTGATTCTCCGAGCGCTGAAGGCTAACAGAGGTGGAGTGATAGAAACTTGTTAGAATATCCCAAGACTGCTGTCTTCCGAAACTAGGTGAGAAGCTGATCGGATTAATGTCTTTACAAAACCAGAGATATTATTATTAATATTATTATTATGATAGACTATTACAGAGTTTACACCATAGAAGCACTGATCAAAACCGTTAAGCATTTACAGGTCAAGGGCATATCAACGCGCCTGTGACATTTTTAGAGACACACGGAGACATCAGAACTTAGCTAAGAGCCGCCTATATCCACTATTTATTTAAAAACCGACTAGGTCTAATTGTTGTATTTGAGAATTTTTATACATTCTTGGATTTAAAGTTGAACATTTTAGAATCTCCCCTCCAATGTTTGCAGGCAGGAAACTGCCATCAGTTTCTGACAATGTCTGAGTATTTTAACACGAACAGGCTGGATTGACCAACACAAAAATGAACCGCGGGAATCTGTCGTCGTAAGTGGAGACAATCCAAACTTGGACCTTGTCCTCCTTCGACTCGATGCGTCACCCTGCTTAAAACAATCGAGATCCGTAATGGATACGCATATCGATCCGAGCTCCCCTCAACCCAGGGCTGTGGCGATACGTTGGCTTGCCCGCACTTGACCTGGAGTACTCACCAAGTGTTGTTTTTTTTTTATTATTTTGACAAAACGTTTCTTTCATCACGCTGTAATTAAGTTATTTCCCCAATAAATCAAATAAATACAGACAAGTTTCTACAGTTTAAAAAACGACCTGTAGTATTATTTCATTGTCTTAAAACAGAGAAAAAAAATTCTATTCACAATAAAAGAAAGATGAGAATGCAAAGTAGAATTTTCTCAGATCAGCATTTTCAGGGGAAAGGAGTTTTATCAGAGTATGTGAGGAATTTTCCCGACAGTTCTGTGACAAAATAATAATCATTAAATAATGTCGCTTCATTTCTCCACACCATTAAGTGTAAGAAAAAAGAGTGAAAAACTAGATCAGTAGACGTGACGCATAAATTCTCAACTTGCCAAATATATAATGTATGAGGTGTCCGCTGTTTGATGAGTCAGATAAATCTAATTTTAGAGACAGAGATCTAGTGACCCGCTACCATTGTGCACTGCTACTCAGGCGTACTCACAAACCTATCGCACTGTGAGACAACGCGTTATCTAAAAAAAAAAAAAAAACTGCATTTCAGGACAACTGAGATTTAATCTTTGCGATCTCTCGTTTCAAGAGAATGTAGTGATCCTATAGATTGTCTTTTAACCCCCAGGATATCAACGACCGATCCATTAGTAGAAAATATTGATATTATTTCAAAAATGCAAAACCTGATGATTCGACCTTCCCACTGTCGAAAATACAAAAACCTAGTAATGTACAGACATTTGCTTTTAAAATGCTTGAAAATTCATCGATCTTAACACAACAAACGAGACAGACTAACACCCTAATGGCACTAGCAGTAAATTGTCACGCTCAGACAAGCCATCATAGTTTCAGGGTCGTAGTCGTAGAGCACGGATCAATAGACTAATGTATCTATTACAGTTTTGAATGGGAAAATACATATCAGCTGTGATGTAACACTGTGACAGACGGGTGTTTTGTCAGTGCTGGTGAATATTGATCTCATTGTCAACATTTTCCCCACTGACCCATTTTCTCTCTCTGGGTTCGAAGCACTTAGTCCTTGTGGCGGGCGACCATTTATATTACTGTAATAGATCCAGTCAAACGTTCGAATGTAAGCAAAGAAAAATTGGCAATGCTTAAAAGTTCAGCACTTTGATTGGGGACTCATTTTAAACGATGATGATGTCTGCAAAACTGCCTTCATTTGAAACACAAACTGATCTTATTTCTTTTTTTTTTTTTTTTCAACCTCCTCTTCGCTCTGTTACGTCTTCTATGTTTTTTTTTTTTTTCTTCTCATTTTGGATAGTATTGTCTAATTGAACATTTTTTTCTCATTTTGGATAGTATTGTCTAACTGAACAATTCAATTTTGATAACGTTGCATGCGGGACGGTAATGTTACTATGTATTCGTGTGTCTATGAAAGCACTTTAGTTTACTAGATTGAAGAAAAAGTTTTGGCAAACGCAAAATTTGACTTTGCTTGGGTCAAAATGACTATATCCAATTAGGCAGAATTTGCACTGGCCTAAACCAGAGGTCATAATGAACTGAACATCCAGTTACATACATTCGGGAATGTTCAGATTGCATGTTTGAACTTCGACCTTTCATGAACTCTTCTTTTCGTGTTTTCCTCAGTAAACACAGTCTCTCGTGCCCCCCTCCGTATTACCCCCCCCCCTCCGCCTCCCATTACTAGGCTTTGATATGTATTAAACTATTTGTGGGGTAACCTATTTACTCGGAAACCACAGTCAAACAGACAAACACACCTGTGCTATTTGCGTTTTGTTGTCAGCGATCTCATTAACAGAAACTAATTAGTAGATAATTCCACTGCCTAGGTTTAATTAACATAGCAAAGCTCAGTGTTTCGCGCACAATGCAACGTTACACAGACCAAACACCAGCCATGTTTTTCATGGCGCATTTCTGGACAGTGTTTGACAAATTCTGCTGACAGTAATTAATTAACAAAAATTCCACTGAGCACCCTTAATTAACCCTTCTAGAACTTAGAATTATGTTACATTACTAATACAGCAATGATAGTTATGTATCACAATCTGTTTGCCATCACTCCACCCCCCCCTCCCCCAAGTACGAAAGTAATTTCTTTCATCTCTACACGCCTTACTCAACACCTCTTGTGTCTGGCAAAGGGAAGCAAAAAGGTTGGTCAAAAGCAGTCCTCGTTATGCTAAAGAGAAAAATTCCAATGTAATTCATGTACCATAAACAGACTATAAATTCCTTACATAACACTTCTACACTTGTATTCTAGTACTATGAGCTGGTAGATTAGTGGTTGAATCCTTAGAAGAGTAAACTTGTATTGTACTCTGATATCTTCAACTTGCATTTTTCTGCGCTGGTCAAGTTGTATTTCGTTGTGGATAAATAAAGTATTCGTATTCATAGCAACTCTGGTCCAAATACTATCTTGTCTCGACATTCTGTCCTCTGAAAACGCAATTTATTTTCCTGACTCGACCTATGCCCCACTCTGTAATGGATTCTAAACTAATGGACAAGGATTTGAGCATCTAACAGGCAGGTAACCGTCTAGTGTGTTTCCTGGAAATCTAATGATTCCAAACCACAGACCGAGAATATTATTTTAATTGACAAGGATTTGAGCATCTAACTTCCAGCCGCCTTGTATATTTCCTGGAAATCTAAGAACCTGCACGAGAGTCATCGTCGCATCTGTCGAGGACAAGAATAAACTCTAAAAGCGGTTAGATCTTGTGCTGTATACGGCGATGAGTGTTATATTTTAATAATCTCTCTCTTATTTCCGAGCCTATAAAAATGTTTGTTTAGTTCACATCTATGACAGAATTAGTTTAGGATTGATTCAGTGAACCCATGGTGAAACATAATTTAAATAAACTGTCCAGGAATTTGCTAGGCACTAGGTCTAGAGTGTTAACTAGCCTGTTGCTTACCTGTCCAAATATTTATGGAGGTCTGAGCTTCACTTCTGTTTTCAGTCTTGTCACTTTTGACTTGCCACTTTGCCATGAAATAATACAGATTAGTTCACTGCCTCTGGAAATTCTACCGCGCTGTTACTCAAGCCTTGCTTGCCCTGTCTAAACATTTCGGCCAAACTGATTGTTAAGTTCGCCAATCTCTCACAATTTTCCTAAACATTTTATGGAGCTGAATCATACTTTTGCCTTTCTTTCACTTAGAATCCACTTCAGTCTTTACTTAAATTTTCATAATTCTTCCGAATGCTTTAGAAAGCTGAATTATAGTTTGCCAAGACAAATTTTCTCCGCCTATTTGAGAGCTGACATATTTTCCCCTGAACTTTGTAATATTTCTGTATTTCTGTTTTTGAGAACTGGCCTTCAGCTTTATCTAAACTTTCGCCAAATTTGTCAGTTTTCTAAAGCTTTTCATTGCAGGGATTACGTCAATATGAGTTAAGACAGCAGTTTGGGCCATGTCGTAAATCGACACAATGAAAACAAAAGTCAACCATAAATTCCGTTTAAACAATTAAATCCTCCTAAAAATACTTGCTTTTATTCAAATCTTTCCAGACAAAGATAATCCTAGCGAGAGCGGTGTTTCGTGAAAGGGTTAACTGCAAGACCAGAGCCTAGAGAAGGTTAGAGATTGAAAGAGAAGCCAAAGAAATATAGTCTGGTAATACATGATTCTCTCATCTCATGGACACACACACACACACACACACACACACACACACACACACACACACACGCACACGCACGCACGCACGCACGCACCTACAAACACACACCCACCAGTGATAGAACGGACAGAAAAGACAATATGCGTGTTAGCCGTAAATTCGTTCGTGTTAAAGCGTGTGGAGGTGAAACGGCACGCTCATTGACTCTTGCTTTGATCATTTTCTTTGTTGTTGCCATTTTCAGAGAAAAAAAAAAGGGGGGGGGGGGGGGAACTTCCACGATAAAGTAGAAACACATCAATCCGGCTATCTCCCTACGGTGCTGATGTAAACTTTAGAGTGGTCTGGGAGCCTTTATGGACATTATTATTATTGTTATTATTATTATTGCTTTTTTTTCTTTGTTTTAGTTTGCTTTGTGTGTGTGTGTGTGTGTGTTCTTTTTTTTTTTTTTTTTGCAAAAGCCGTCCTTCTAGTTGCATTGCCTTTCGGGAAGGTTTATAAACTGACATCAATCATCATGGAGACTATCATCAAACGATAAATTCATGCCCTTATATTCATTCACAAATTTGAGAATATTTCATAATGGTACTGGTATGCAAAATCTGCCTGCTGTATGTTCTGGAAATGATTATTGACTCAGTTTTATTTTGCTCTTTTCGGTGATTAGATTGACCTCACCAAGAGCGTTCAAGACTGGTGCAAATCGGTGCTACAGATCAACTGCACTATTTCCGGCGGCCGTATCGTCATCACTAACGGCGACGTTCTGGAGAGTTGCTGCGAAATTGATGACGTGAAATTCTGTGCATTCTGCTTTCCCATCTGGGCATTCAGGAGAATCAGATATATGGTGGGAAAATATCGCCAGTTCCATCACATCCCCTTATCTAACTCCAACCACAGTAATAATAATAATTAGAAATAAAAACAATCATACAAGGACTACTAGTAGTCCTTGCAATAATAATAAAACGAAAAGCAGAACTTCAGATGAGAGAGAGTGTTTGAGCCAACTAATAATAATAATCATTAATAAATAAATAAAGATCTACAAGAGGAAGAGAAAGAAGGGGGGGGGGGGTGAGAGGAATTACGGAGGAAGGGAGAGAGATAGTCACAGGCCGAGAAGTATAATATGATATGAAAGTAGAAAAAAGAGTTACGGCTATGGTTTTTGTGTGGCTCCGGGGGTAGGGGGGAGGGGGTGGTTATCTTGGAAAAAAAAAGTGATTGGGAGAAAGTAAACAAATTGAGAGTGACTCGCTTACGGGTTGATGAATCACCAACACACATACACACAAACAAGCGGGCACACGGAGTGGATCCATAAGTGTGTCAATAAGAATAAACACATTGGTACCAATAGGTGTATGCATATCTTATTCGCTCCAATTTCTATGTCAAAGTTTACAAACCACTACCACTTAATTTCATTAAGAATACATACTTGCACCTTGAATAATTCACATGTATTTCATAACAAAATCATTGTAACCAATGTACGGAGAGAGGTACTCAATATAGTATGTGAGTCTGTTTTCTCCTTGACAGATTCAGCGGAGACGACGCTATGATGACACACGGATTGAGTTCGAATCCTCCTACCTGGTCCTGTGTACCAAGTCAGAAACACTAAGACATCACGCAGGTAAATCTTCAATGTGAAATCATGCATTTCCATATATATGTACATGTGATACCTCATTAACTTAACTGCTGGTGCGAGTAGGTGAAAACCAAAGAGCTAAGGACAGGATATTTTTATCAAACCCAGGCAATTAGGAGATAAAAAGTCCAAAAACACTTGTACCAAAAATGGAAGTCTGGTGTCAACAAAACACAAAAGACTGGCACGCCGATACAGAAAACGCTAAAAAAGATAAAAGGGTCCAAAAGTCATAGCCTTAAGTTATGTTGTAGTCTAAACATTTCTAGAACTCACCATATATCATACAGTCACGCAGCATTCCAAATTTATTTCTCAAGGAAATTTCAAGACTGTTCAAAATCAGCAAGAACTAATATACCCTCAGCTCCATTTACGTCTGTCCTTTTCCTCTTTTTCTCGGTATTGTGCAATCTGCGACTTGCTATATAAATTCTGATCCGAGGATTGTGTGTCTTGATAATTTCTCTCAAACGCCCCAAAACAGAAAGAACATCTACTTTATTTTCCTTTCCCCCCCCCCAGAAGCCGCACAGTTGTCGAGTGGTGAGGGAATCATCACCAAGAACAAGCACGCTGTTACCATGGCAACGCAAACCATCAACGATAGCATGACGTCGCTGCAAAGCGACATGGACATCCAGGAAATGGACGAGGCTGACGCCCCTGACAATGACGTCAGCCAACACCGTAGCATGCCCGCCGACGAGAGAGGAGATCATTCGTACGAGTTCAGCTCTAAAAGGCTTGAAAATCCAGGCTTTATAGAAGACGATTCTGACATCGACTACAAGAAAAATCCTGCATACTCAACAGCAGAGACCAATAATGTATCCGATCCAGATATCAAAGTGCCTGCATGTACAGAAAACGAAAAACCGAGAGAGAAAAGAGTTATAAAGGAAACTCAAGCCTCGAGAGAAACTCAGGAAATAAACTCAAAGGAGTCCAAGAAAAAGTCGAAAAATGTCATGTTCTTGCAAGCCATGGAACTCGGGAGCTCTTCTGTCGACTCTCCGAATATTGAAGATGTTGACGCTGTTGCCATGGCAAACAGAGGAATGGAATCGGCAACGACATCAGGATCGAATACACCCAGGACACCGCGATCTACAACCAGTCAAGTTCATTTCTTCGATGGCCCCGCCGATACTGGTCATTCACCGAGAAGCGAGTTCCTCTTACGTCCGGATACTCCGTTTCATCCAACAGCCAAACCCAGAAAATCGAAAAAACAGACCATGGACCCGGAAACCATCGGGACTTTCCGTAAACTGCCCGACGATTCTGCTCTTCCCGCCCCACCTCCTACTGCTGCCAGTGTAAACAATCAACCAACCGTTCAAAACAACAACAGCAACGACATAAACGACACAATCGCCAAAAGACAACGAAAGATGGGCCTGTTGCTGAAAGACTTGGTGATGTCGTCCACCACGGCAATGAAGCCCAAGAACGTAGACCACAGCAACAACAACAGCAACAACAACAATAAAACTACTGGAGTATTTGAAGATGGACCTCTGAAAGCGAATCATAATCTGTTTGGAAACCTTCACGACAACGTCTCCATGAAACAGCCGAAAAAGGTGAAGCAAACACCGATCAAAGGCTGGAACGCCGAAGAAGAGAAAATTTTTCCCTACACGTCAGATTTACTCAATTTTCCAGCGCTTTCATCAGACATGACCAAAGACTCCCTGGAAGATTTTGGCGCTCGAAGGAAGAAAATCAAGGACAAAAAGAAAACTCAGTCCAGGACTGAAGACATGCTGTTCAAACCTAGAATTAATTTTGATGCTTTTACGCCGGACAGAAACTGCTTTTCGGACCAGGATGTAGCTGACAGCGATATCACTGATCTTGAAACCGAAACAGAAAATGCTGTGTCGGACACGGAGGGAATCACCTCCTCACGGCTTATCCCTGTTCAAAACACGCACAGAACAGTGTCCGTGGACTTAGTCCAGGAAAAGAGTGACGTAGACACCGATTTGGAGATTACGGATTGTGAGCAAGAAGAAGAAGAACTCGCCAGAAAACTCCGGGCGCCACGGATTCTCCCGGGCGCTAAGGCCGCTCATGAACTGAGAGCAAACTCCGCCGGAAGACCTAGTGCTCGCTCACGTGACTATATTCCGCCCAATACACAAGTACGAAGGCGAGGCGGTAACCAGAATGACTCCAGGCGGCGCTATCTGGCGCTTAACAGTCTACGCCGAAAAGCTTACAAACTAGCGCTACAGTCACAGGTCAGAACTCAGAAACCTGCTGAACCGAGAACCGCCGAGCTTCTGTCTTACAACACCAGGAGTATGCATTCTAATATTGCTGTCATCTCCAAAGTCTGAAAAATCTCAACAATGTGAATCAGTATTACCATTTGTTAAGTCTCTTTGTCTGTTATGGTTTTTATAAGCTTTTCAACCTCCTATAGTGGTGGTTATCTCAGCTGTCCACAACCGTGGTAAAAAAATAACATAGCAGTATTTTGTTATGTGATCTGAGCTAATTCTCAACAGTCTCTTTGTCTCCTGACTTTTACGTAGTCTTATTTTTACAACAAAAGTCCTTCACAGAACATCGTCGTCAACGTCGACTTGGCTTGGCTCTTTTGGAACAGAAGTGCACTGCCCAAAAATGTACAGACTCTTAGTCATTATGTCAACACAAACAGACAGCTAGAAATATTTTCCTAGTCCCGATGCAGGTCAGTTAGATCATCAAAGAGAACAAACAACTCGACATAAACTTGCCGTAAAACTAGAAATTTGTTCTCTCCCCTTCTTACATGTCATAATGATCATTTTAAAAAGTAAACCAGTATCATTCCCACACGTTTGCCCTCGGATAGTGACATCCACATAATATATGTATACATTTAGTAAGTATTCCAGCTCTCTTTAGGTAACATATTGGCAGTCACAGTCTCTCTCTCTACAGCTCTCTCGGCAAGGCAAGCTGCATTTCCGGATGGAACATTGAGGACATTACTAGTAGTAGCAGTACTTGTGTATTTTAGTGTTTTATAAGACTAGAGGAGGTGGGGGGGCTTAGAGAATCTAACTCATTCATTGCATTTGCTTCACGGTAGTTGGTGGATGAACATTTGAAACTTTAACGAGGATACTTTTTATAGTAAATTAAAATGAAATAAATTTTCTTTAATAACAAAAGCGAAAAATCCAACACAATCAACGGCCCACATAGGCACACTGCCAGTAGTTTTCTGCTCTGAACGGTGTATGGCGGAGTAACAGAGATTCGACAGAGCATACCATGACAAGACTGGCCATAAACTGTTTTAAGGGGGGGGGCGTCCTGGAGGTGATGTTTTTACTATTAAAGTTATGTTATTTTAACCTTTTCCATCGTATTCAGCATGTTCAAATTAGAGGAAAACAATGGAAAAAAAATTGACTTTTTCTTACCGTTGCCATGGCAGCGCCGCCATCTTGGATTTTGGCGTCCCTAAATTGACTGATTTTAAAATCTATCTCCTCCACCAAACTTGATAAAACTTGGTGAATATATTGTTTAATATAATATGTAAAAAGTTACATAGTTTTAGTCGTTTCAATGCATTACAACATTTTCTTTAAATTTTTGAAAATGCCATAGAGCGAAAATTCAAATTTCGCCATTTTTTCAAATTAAAAACCCATTTTTCTCTAACACTTACCGACCGAATTTAACGCGCATGTGTAACCTTTTTGGGTTTTGTGGTGACAATGATGCATACCAAAGTGGGTTTGGATCGGTTGAGAAACAAAAAAGGGAGATAGAAAAAAAAACTGTGAAGAAAAAAAAAGTTTTGAGAAAAATGAGTTAAAAGGTTTTTTTTTTTTTTTCTAGCGAAAAACTGACATGAAGAGTTTTCTATTCGGCTTTCAGCCTCGAAACAGTCTTTTTTATTTCTTTTTTTACATACTAGCCCTCTTTTCATGACTTCTGGGTCTCTTGTTCCCGTTTTTCGGCTTTCTGGGCGTTATCTTTTATCGAATTTTGCTCCCTAACCCCCATCTTTATAAGAATCATTTTGGGGTTCTCGAGGGCCTCTGTGTGTCCCCTATATCATTTTTGAGTGCAACAGCAAGAGTATTTTGACCTTTACTATGAAATATAGTCGACAACTGAGCTATTCTAGGAGAAAGAAAGCAAAATTGGGCTATTTATAGGACTAGGAAAGTCATTTTAGAACACTTACATTGATAATTTGCATGAACAGCAGTTTTTCTCGCCTCATAGTGGTCATCCAATGTCCATCCGTGGCACTGGAACTCGTAATATTGCTAGGAAAGTTGAAATTCAAGTGCTTTTTGCACCCTTTTCCTGTATATAATCAGATCGCGACGATCTACGGCCCCATTTAGCAGCCAGGTGGAGAAAAATCCTGATTGAAAATACTCTAGGTCCACCGTTGAATGACCATTGGTCAAACACGTTAGAATTGACCTAGCAACTTTTTCATACCATTTTTACACGCAAAAAAGGCAGTATTTTTAAGAGAAAACAAAAGCGCAAAATCGCATGTTTTGGGACAAAATCCAAATTTCAGGAAGCGCCCCCCCCCCATAACACAATGATTGTCTTCTACAATTTACAATTTGCATACTTTGTGTACTGAACCAACTCGAGAAACTCCGGTCCACTGTTAGTGCTGTTGCCCAATATTATTACTGGTTTGGTGACAGATTTGTATTTGAATTTTACTCTATTCGTATTTATTATCTAAAATCCAGACTTGGTGGCATGTCATTGCTTGAATATTGCACATTGAAACATAAAGCCATTTGAGCCTCGACACGATGAAATCAGGTGCTCGTCAAACTAACGCAACTGGAGAAATCACATGTTTTTCAACAGTGAATGAAGTTTTAATTCATTTTTTTTTTTTCATAGAACCCTGTCATAGCAATCTAAAAATACATTTCAGAGTCAAGAATGCTGAAATAGATTGAGTAAAAGCCCAAAAATTGCAATTTAATGCCAAGGCCTACTAAGCATTAAAAGGATTATTAAAATGATCCGCCATTTTCTCACTAACGTCAGTTGCTGTAACAAGCCACCCTGTCGAATTGAATTGCCAATATCTCAATTTCTACTTAAGGTAGAGCAACAATTTTTTCACACTCAGAAAGGAAAAATGAATAATCTTCACAGTGACACCAATGACTCCATGTGATCAAAATTTGCCGAGAGTCTTATTTCATCGTGTCTCGTCTCATATTTTATTCACTCTATCACTATCAGTATTATTAATTTATTAAGAGCTCTTGTCTCTTTCTTTCATTGTTATGTATGCATAGATGAATGTTTGACCCTGTTTGCAAGAGCAAAGATGTGTGATCTCAGTCTGCTTCCAATGCCAACGAATGACCTTTCTCATTCATCTCCCCCCCCCCCTTTATCCCGCACACCCCCTCTTTTCTCTGTTTGAAACCAACTGCAACTGGTGCAAGTGACTGATGATAGTACCCGATTGCTTGACCATAGTCTGGCTTAAAGATAAAGCCATGTTCGCGACTTCAGCATGATCAATTTATTAGCACTTCCTGCCTCATCAGTTTAAGTTATTTGTATATGTGTACCTAGTCTGCTTTGCTGAGAACTATTTTGGCACGCCTCGGCAGCCTTTTCAACATTCCATATAGTGTAATATTCTCTGCTTGAATCATCCGCTTTCGTGTGTAGTGGAGCGTATTAAAATTTGGTCAAGTTACTACGTGACAGCAGTCCTGAATGTGTTCCCTACTCTACATCTGCCTGTACTTGATGTTTGCTAGATCTACATGTAATTTGTAAATGGCAATGTGTGCTTAGGGCCAAATATTTTTGTGTGTGCATTAGGGCTCATGACATCTGAAATGGCACGTGTTTTTATGTAATAAAACAAATTGTTATGTAATTCTTTTGAAATGAGTTCATGAAATGCTGCTAATTTGCGTATTGTCATACGAAGCGTGATATTATTTATTGTACTGTTAATTAGCATGTGCTGTGTGTTCTTTCTGAGTTAATTTGTATAGTGTGGCCAAGAAGCAACACAGATACATGTTTAAAGCAAGCAGAGAGGAGGAACACATACAGAATGAGACTGTGATTCTGTCACTACAGGGCAAAAGCTAAGTCAACACTCACCTACCACCCATCATGATCTCAAGCTTGTAAATTATCAAATGGTACACTTTGATCAGAGAAATCAATCGTTTCCAATGAAATTTGTGAAATGAAACTTTGCATGCTCTCATGCATCAGCAAAAACATTGTGAATCTAATTTTTAGTCTCATAGATGGGTTCACGATAGTGACTTTCGCCATTTAAGTTTGCGACGTGTGAAATATAAACCTGAAATTCTTTCTCATATCTATCTGAACATCAGAAAGCATGAAATTGATATATGTTTATTTATTTTTATTTTATTGTTATTTTTTTTTTTTTTTTCGTGTTGACTACAGATACAAAAAATGGGCCCCAAATTCACTTGTAATGCAAGTATGCTATATTTTCAGAAACAAAGCCACAGTTTATCAAAACAGAATGTGGTTCACACTGAATCTTGAGCGAGGTTACGTGCACAATGCTAAGGTGTGGTAGTCTGGCTACACAGTGCCTTTACCGTCTCCTTATAGCGTGTGTGTATACAGTTATAAGTTCATGGATTGAGTGTTACAGATGTCCAGTTTCATTTTAGGCAACATGACATAGTAGGCTTTATAGCAAACAGTTCATTCATTCAATTCTGTATTTAGTACAGATTATTCATGTAGGAACATCGAGTCAAATTTATTGGATTTGGAGCCTTTCAGCTCTGGTCACATCAAACAGGGCTAGCTCAGGTGCTGTTCAGGAATGTACCACATCGCAATAACATACATTGTAACATTTTTTATGTAAAAATATGCCAAATCTTATACTGTAGAAATACACCTAAATAGTGGTATTGCTGTAAAATGCATTTTAAACCATGATGTTAAAATGCGACCCAAAAAACGAATAGCACGAATAAAATCCCAAAACATGTACCGTAAAATTACAGTAAAAAATATTTTACAGTAAAATATACGGTAAATTGATTGTAAGATTTCAGCAAACAATTACAAAAGCCCGACTTCTGGCCTAAAATCTAGCCTTCTCGGATAATGCTGAATATATTTGTGAGGCCCCGTATGTATGATAGGCTATTTCGAATACACGAATATTAAAATAGCCTTAAAAAGTTGATAAGTTCATCCTTGGGGGGGGGGGGGGGGAGATGTCAGTCAAAGGTTGACCCCCCTCTCTGCCCTTCACCCCCAGGCTCAGTCAAGATTCTATATACAGAGGCAGATCGATTATATTTCCCTTTAAATATTGACAAATGATGCACAGTAAACTTGATTATCATCTCCTCCAGGAGTCGTAGTGCCAGGAATGGGCTCTGGCTCACCATTTGAGATGCTGACCACGCCCAGAATTAGCAAAAAAAAAAAAATGCACCTGGACCTGCAAATTGAACTTCCTACAGCCCAATAAGAGTGAAATCTGCAATATTTCTGCTGTTTCAGGTTACAGTAGTGGACTATCTATCACAACAAGGGTCAAGAGACATTCAAAACGTCGAAGACATGGCGCTAAAATATAGGCTTTGCCAGGATCTTGAAACGACTCTATGGGGTGACGGAACACCCATTTAGTGATAGGGGTGACGGAACAAAAATAGATGAAACATAATAAAACACGGCCAGTAAATGGCAAATTCGACAGACATGTCATGGAAGAAACTCTAGAATATGAAACACATGTGTTTTGATTTGAAAGCCCGACGTAGAACCACCCTATGACTATTTTTCTCGTTGAAAAAGAAAATTAAATACGTTTTTTTTCTCAAAGCAGGCTTTTTCAGTACAGTTATGTCATCTATCTTTTTATTTATTTATTTATTTATTATTATTATTATTTCTCTGCAGTAATTCTCATGTAATTTGGTATGAAAACAAACCAAAACAATACCAAAATAAATAAATAAATAAGATAGAATAAAATAAAATAAAATAAATTATCAGAGGGAATTTTGATATCATTTTAAGTGTTTGAGAAATTTGAGATTTTGGAGTCAAGTTCTCGAAAAATCAATGATCTTCTTACATAAACATTTTTTTTTTAATGTGAAAATAAAAAGATTTTAAAAAATAACTAAGCCAGTTGTAAATTATTTGGTTCCCTGTTTTTTTTTTTTTTTTTAGAAATTGAACCAAAAAGGATGTATACAAAATGTTATATAAATGGATATAAAAATGAACATTCCTATTCACTGTAACGTTACTCAATAAAGAGTAGCAAAATCCGAAATAGTAGCGGTTGTCATAATAACCATGGGTGATTTCATTCTTTTTCGGTTATTGTCTTCTACCAAAATATCAGCATCGAGGTGCGCATGCTTATCATACACTTAAAGTCGCAGGGCTATACTTAAAAAATAAAAAAATCCCGCGGAGGTCGTGGGTTCTCTTTAAAGTGATTGTTTGTGATTGAAAAATATACCATTTACATTCTGTATAAATCTTACTCTTATTCTTTTACTTCGATGCTACAGACAATTTGCGTACTCTTGCAACACAGACAGTTTAGCTACCGTAAGATAACCATATGAAGATTTACATTATAGTTCACTCGACAAATGTGTGTTTTTTTTTTTATATTTCGGTGGGAAATGTAACAGTATGTTATCGAATTTAAAGTAAGCCTACAGGAACCAATGTCAATCTGGGTTGTCTCTGCATTTGTTACCCCCAAGACTTGAGACTCCTGACGCTGGCGTTCTCACTGAAAAAAAAAATCATATTTATTAAGTTAGCCCTGACATTGGCTGAAGATTAGGCATCTGAAACTGAAATAAATTTGTACAGTGGGAGATCGTTGTGCTCAGTCTTCTTAGTTCCCTTTACCAGACAAAAGAGGAATTTAACTAGTTGTGTAAAGAAGAAAAAAAAATGTTAATTCACCCTTTGTTTGAAATATACATCATGAAAAACTTTTTTTTTAAAAAAATGATTGAAAGAGAATTGTTTTCTTCTTATTGTTACAATTTTATTAAATATTTTGGTGATCAGTCTTTCGAATGACATGAAGTAAAGCGATTTTTTTTTTCCTCTCTACACTATTTGCTCAACACCTCTTTTGTCTGGCAAAGGGAAGTAATAGGGCTGGTCAAAATTATCTCCCTTCCCACAAGTCCCTCTTTTGAGAGAGGCAGATGATCTGTGAAACGATCTTCCATCGTCAGACCAATTTACCAATAACACTCATTTGACATTCGGCGTGGACTGAATTTTACAAAAAGGAGGGAGAGAGAGGGAAAGAGAGAGAGAGAGAGAAAGTGTGACTGACTGACAAATATTTTCTGACAGAATCTACTGCGTGCGCACACCTAAGAAGACAAAAATAGTGACTGATTTATCAATATACATCCTGTACTGTAAAAGATCAAGATGTTTAAATATGTTCCAAAGCTTCAATTTTAAGTCCCACAATTTGTGCCGCATCAAAGAGAGAGGCAAAAATCGCGACATATGCCCAGCTTGCCTTTTCATTTACACTGTCTTTTGTTGGACCATGGAACTAAAACAACAACAAAAAACAACAATAACAAGTTCTATGTCACCTGTGGGCCTCACTAGTTTTGCTCCATTATGTATGAAAGTCTTGAATTTCAAGAGAAACTCTTTGAGCCGGTTTCTGTTCACAGAATAGTTGGACTGAATATACCCACTACATCCGTGAAGGAGGGGTGTTTTTTGTTTGTTTGTTTGTTTGTTTGTTTGTTTGACAGGATCCTTGACAATCACTTTTACATAATTTATCCCATTCCCCGATCCTACTGGAACGTCCTCTCCGTCCCTCCCCCCCCCCCACCCCCCTTTTCACCAGGTCCCTGGGGTGTTTCCGCTGGAGTGCCATCCTTGACGTTCCAGGAGAGACATCTTTTTTTTTTTTCTCTCTCTCTCTCTCTCTCTATCCTGTCTTCTGTCTCTCTTTCTAACCTCTCATCTTATTGACGTGTAAACGTATCTTACCGTATCTGACACAATATAGCAATCATCGTGCTGATGTGTCGTTCACAAACATACAAACATGCTGTGTTCTAAAACTGTATCAAGCTTTGCACGATGTTCCGCTTGAAGTGAAACCGATGGGGAAGTTGGAAATAAAGTAGAGGAGATGAGAGAGAGAGAGAGAGGGGGAGAGAGAGAGGGGGGGGAGAGAGAGAGAGAGAATGAGAGAGGTTGGGGGAGGGAGGGGGATCTGTTGTTTTGTATCATTTGAAATTTAAAGAAATATATGCATATATATATAATACATCATTCGCA
>JBCAUA010499001.1:5176-17064 GCA_038406235.1 Peronia verruculata | reverse complement strand
TGTCTCCCCATTTTTCCTTTTTCTGACGACCTCTTCTTTTGATTCCTTTTGCTTTGGCCTACATAGCCGGGTCAGGAAAGTCCCCCCCCCCCCCTTTCACAAATAAGGGATGTATAACATTTATGTATTTATTTATTTATTTATTTATTATTTATTTATTTATTTATTTATTTATTTATTTTTACTCAGATCAGATCCGTGGCATATTTATATATTGGCAGATGATAACAATGAGGAGAACAGTGGATCTGTCCAGTGTTTCAATCAAACAATGTTTAAAATAAACAGGATTGCCTTTGGGACTCCTGAAGCAGATCAAGATTCTGAAGACCGTAATGGGAAACACCACCTTAATGGAAGGACGTACAAAGGACAAAACGGTAACAGTTTTAATAGAAAAACAATATTGAATTATATGCTTTCCCTAAAGAAATGCCGAAAGCCATCAATAACTAACAGTTTCATGTTTAGCTGAAGCTGCTATGAGAGCAGTCTAGCATTTCCTGCGATGAAGAAAACAACAGAGCTCAGGACTGATTGACCTGCCCCATGCCTCCACTCCTTAGAATGAGTTGAGCTAAACAGGTTAGCAAAATATCTCTCACCCTTCTCACTCACAAAATGAATCTCCTCTACCTCTTTTCACCTTCGGTCCAAAGTAAGCACGTGACTTTTTTTTTATCTGTGAACAATGATGAAGATATAAAAAAAGCTGAAAATATCCAGACAGCTATAAATAGATAGATAAATATATAAATATAAAGATACTAGTTTATTAGTTTTAATACATGCACAAATTATGAATTTTGATTCGGAGTTGGTATGTCCTTTTCCTACGCACAAGAAAATACTAGGGTTTCTTTGTTTTGACTTCTCTACACCCACAAAATATACTTTATTTTATAGATTACTTTGCACTGCCTGTAAACATTTTCACATGCCTACCTACTAACAAAACTTTGGAGTAGAGTTCCGTGAAATTGCTCAAATACTGATTTTTAAAAAGTGTTGTCATGTCTTTGTACCCAGGTATTTTGGCAAAACTCTTTAATTGGAAGTTTGTATTTTTTTTCTTGACATCTCCTTGTCGATTATCTTCGTTTCTCTAATGAGGTTATTGACAAAATTAAGAGAAGCAAAGCTGTGCACTGGTCCCACTAATTTAATTGGGTAACCGTGAACAAATTCTGTGTCAATAAAGGGACTGTTAGCTGTAATTTTTGTATAGATTTAATGGTGCATAACTGGCCGAAGTGGATTATGAAATTGAATGGAGGATATCTAATTTAATTAAGATGTATTGAAACTTCAGTGGAAAATATGAAACAATCACTGTTCTGCCAGAGAATCTGGAACTGGATTGGAATGTAACTTTGAGAAAGAAATTACAGAAAAATGTCTAAATTATAGTTTAAATAGGCTTCGTGAATAAATTATTAGTTTTATGTTTACACCTGTAGATCACAAATTAAAATTTGCTTTTCACCTCATTACCACCCAGTTTCTCGCTATATGTCCTGATTGTGTGGGCCTGGGACTCCACAAACGTTATCTTTGTCCCCTCGTGAATGTTGTCGGTATAGCATCTTTCTCCTGTCCAGGTTTATCACTCTTTCATGTTCCTCCTACTAGGAAAAATTATTTTGCTTTTTCTTGCAGTGTAGTTGATAAGAAGATCAAAGACCCAATAACTCTCTTTGCAAGTCTAGACGAAAAAGACGTTACTTAGATAATACAAACATATAATGTTTCGATTTTGATTTCATTTGACAAGAATTTCAAATATGAATATTTGAATGCAACGTTTAGCATATTGTAATGTTAAAATAAAAAAAATTTAGCAAAGCATAGTGTTAGTAAAATGAGCGCTCGAAAAGAGCTAAATAATTAATTACTAGATTGGTGTTCACTGGACCCTGAAACGTTTGTTGTGGATGACAATGTTTCACATAGTATAATAACGACTAAAAACGGGGGCTGGCATTGTAACCTGTCTCTCATTTTCTGTGAAATTCCGAGATGGTTATCCTTTACGAAACAATAACATCTAACACAACTAAAGCCGTGCGTGAGTTTGCTGGCGTCTTCAGCGAGCAAACAGAAAAGTATATTTTCTTATACTGGGAGTTGGTAACTATCAATCTACTTACTGTCTTTGGCAGTGTGACAAACGTCGTCAACTTAACCATTTTTCTGAAACAAAGGGTCGGTGGCTGCGTCAATATCTGTCTGTTTTCCTTGACTATCACAGACTTGTTATCATCATTCTTGAGTGTCATCAGCTATGTTTGTGGAACTCTCAAATACTTCGGTGTGAATCGCGGCATTGACACTGATGCCATTGTGTTCTTTAACTCTTATGCATCAGGCAATTTATACGATATTTCCACATGTACTACGGCATTTATTGCGGTGGAAAGATGCCTGTGTGTCGCTTTGCCGTTTATTGTGCTTGTGGGATGTGATGGTTTATTTTCATGTCATTTTTTAAAAAAATGTTTCATAGCGTTTTAATGCTAGTCTGTCTGTTTGTCTGTCTGTCTGTCTGTCTGTCTCTCTGTCTGTGGAACGTACAATTCGGATCAAACACACTTACCCTCATCAAGACATCTCCGGCGGACAACCAGCACAAAACGTACCCATTTGATGGGTGTCTTTGTGCTAGTTATCCGCCTATCATCGGCAAGAGGCATGTGGCTCTGTGGCCCACAGCACACAGGCGTCCAAAGAACTATCATCTCAAAGATGGGTTGCTGGGGATGGAGTCTTATTTTGAGAGACGTGTCTAATAATAATATGATACAGATTTCAGGGGCTTTTTTGCTGCCGCCTATAAACATTGAGACGTAAAAAAGGAGAAAAACAGGAACCAATGCTGTCTCGGAATTAATATAACAACATTAAGCACGTACTAGCGTTGTGTATTCTATGCATAAATCGAAATGGTTAATTTTCATATCATTTTTTTTTTTTTATGTTTCATACTGCTAGTCTGTCTATCTGTCTGTCTGTCTGTCATTCGATGGAATTTACAAATAGGATCAAACACTCTCGAGCGTTTACTATTTAATTATGGCGTTTTGTAAGCCATGCATGTAAGCCATGCATGTAGATACATGTAGACATATGCAACAGTGTGCTTGTCAATTTTCAGATGGATCCGTTCGGCAGTTTTCGAGTCTACAGGCCTGTTATGGGTATTCTTGCAGATGTATAGTATACTAGACTAAAAGAGATCTCATGGCCTTCATGGGAGTTTCTTTGAATAGACCTATAGGGCAAACCAATACAACTATGTCTTCACGTATATGGCAAAGGATGTGACCTCGATGTTGGTTAGTTTGGATGATTAAACTGAATGTTCCTCAAGGAAAACTGAATGTTCCTCAAGGAAAACTGAATATTCCTCAAGGAAAACTGAATGTTCCTCAAGGAAAACTGAATGTTCCTCAAGGAAAACTGAATATTCCTCAAGGAAAACTGAATATTCCTCAAGGAAAACTGAATATTCCTCAATGTGAAAACTGAATGTTCCTCAAGGAAAACGTCAAACATAGTCAACTCTTTTTCGGCTTTATTTAAGTAGAAATACAAAGTGTCCTTTATATATTTATATAAATGAATAAATACAATAAATAAAATAAATAAATTATAAATGAATGAAGAAAAAGCAAAGAAAACAATCTTTTTCATAGCATTTCATAACATTTCGAGTTCTTTCTACTTTCTCATGTTTGGTTTGAAGTCTTTGCCTCTTCTCTTCCATGTCCTATACTGATGCTCGTGGTGATTTATATTGCATCCTGCAGAATTTTATGTAACACTTTGCACTTTCTCAATTGATGGAGAGGCAGACTGCATAATAAAGAAAGATGGTTTTGTAACGTTTCATCCTGCAAGAAACAGAGCCAGGAAGCACCACCACTTGACTTTAAGATGGAACTACAATGAAGCCGAGTGACGCACCATAAGAAATCTGTGCGACAGCCTTGGCCGCAGACAAAATGTTTAGTTGAGGAACTTAACGAGACCACTTATTTCTCAATCCGGAAACTGAAAGGGGAAATGTATAACTACTGGTCTTTGTTGTCTGTGATATAAAGAAAAATGAATAGCGTTAATACATCACTAGGCATTTATATTATATATGCGCAGATCCTACGGCCTTCGTGGAAGATTGCTGTAAAAATAAGCTTAATCCAAACCGGTACTGCTCCTCAACCCAAAGCATATGGCAAGCGTGCGCACCTTGATGATGATATTTTTTAAAATAATTAAACTTGAAGTACTTCTTGTTATTTTGGAGGCTCTGCGAGCGGAAACGGAAGAGCAATTAACAACAGATTGCCTCATTTTGTCTAATATACAGTTCGGATCAAACATCCTCGCGAGCTTACTATTCAGTTGTTATAGCGTTTTTAGAATAACCACAAACGCAAAACCCTTTTTCGGGTTTACATAAATAGAAACACAGATTTTTTATGCCGAAATATTGTGTGCCAAATTTCATATTTCTACATTCGCTAGTTTTTTAGTCCATAAACTTTTTAGTGGTTTGGTTGTAAATCTGTAGTTTCCACATGTATGTTGTTTGTGTCATTTTTTTTTTTTTTTTGGCCAGTGGCACAGATCGAAACAGGAGAAATAGCACCATTATTTAAGACAAAAGTGGAAATTAGCCAGATGATATGACTGGGAAAACAGATTCAACGAGGATACTATACCTAATTTAATTCCAAATCTGATCTAATCCTAAGCATGGAGGAGAGAACAAAGGGAAAACGAGAACTATTTTTCTTTCTTTTTTATCCCTCTAGCCTTGAGACACAGATAACTATAACATAATTTATCTTGTCAGTGTGTCCGAGATACTTTTCGAAATTTTGGTACAGGACTGCTTGCTTTGCTTTTGAACTGAGGCCAGCAATCTTAGAGCCGAGGATCCGGAATTTTATACGTCTTTATCAGAGACCAAACGGTTTCTGTATTCTGACGTGGTTCCTGTACCGGGCCTTATCTCAAATGCCATCTATCATCCTCTGACACTGAAACTCCTAAAGTGCTAGTTTGGTAAAGTTTGGCCGGCACTGGGATTTTTTTTTTTGTGTGTGTGGGCTATTTCAAGTTTGTTTTTTAAGTTCGTTTCTGATGCTTGATAGCTCGACGCAGACTTTCATTGGGTGAATAGCTCACCCTTTTTTTACTTACCATGCAATAAAGAACGAACTTAACAAATAAATAGATAAATTAATAATGAAAAAAAAAATGCAATTAATGGCTCGATTCACCCAGCCTCTCTGGTATCCATTATTTCAATCATTCTACTTCATCTTTTCTTTAATTATAATCTTTGAGCCACCTGGGACAGAAGAGGACAAAAAGTGACCGAAAGGTATCCAGAGTCCACAGCACTTTCATACCACAACTGTTAAATGGGTCAACTATGTAACTCACCCCTTGTTAGACATGACTGGTGCCGTTCTGGTGCATGAAGCACAGAGGCGACACAAAGAGGGAGGTGCTTCCCCGAACAACAAGAGCTCCTGTAACACAACCAAGCTACTGAAAAAGTGAACTACGTTGCCCCTCATATTATTTCTAAAGCCCTAACTTACGCCAGTCCAGCACGAAGAATATTGAGGGGAAGCAGGGAGTTAAGAGGAACCGGGGAGAGTGGACTTGACTCTCTTAGCATCAAACGCTTGTAGGTCTGAGTTTTTTTGGCTTGAGTGAGTCCGAGTTAATAGGTTGACTCTGAATACTTTATGATTAATCTTTTGGAAATTAAGTCTACCACCAGTAAAAACTTGAGTTCTACTTACCATTGAGATAAGCAGATTAGTTGATTTTCAACTCGAGTTCTACAAAGACAGACATCCAGAAATGTAATCATAGTCCAGAAACGTATTGGGCTCAGACATGAGCGGAGCCCAGATAGCTTAGCAACTTTGCATAGTAAGGATTGGAGTCAAAGATTTTTATTTATTTTTTAAAGTACGGATAAAGAGCCAATAATTATGTGCAGGATCTAAATGGAGAACAGATCCAAATAGGGATTGGATTCAAATGCATGTTGGACTATAACACAAACAGGATCCAAGTAGAGACTGGGTCCCAATCCCAATGAGGAATGTGCCACATACAAAAAGGCCTCGGTGTAGAAATTGTCCAGATACGCATGAGCCCAATAACGGAGTTCAATTGCCGACTAGGTGCAAACGTAATATGGGGTGGGTATCACCACGGACAAGAAAAAAAAAAAAGTAGCTTGACAGGTTTTAGGTTTCTATCGGCGAAATAGTAATCACAGAAAAGAGACTGGAATGTCGGTTCTTCAAAGTGGTCAATCGCGGAAACAAGATAAAAGGACATAAGATAAAACAACAACATCAACAACAACAACAACAACAAATGGCTGATGCTTCCTCACCTTACGAATGGCAAACTAAAGAACAAATTAAAGCATATCGTAGGAGATCGATTTGAATAACATTGCTATGATCTTTCCCAGTCTCTTAGCTGGAGAGGAGCTAACTAGCCTAATACATCGTCTCCGAAAAGGCCTTTTGTGATTTGGGCATGGAAATTAGTGCCTAGAAAACGAAAGTCATGTTCAGTCAACACAACCAATTCATGACAAATATAATGGTTAAACATGGATAAATACAACCAGGAGCTCTCAAAGGTACCCTATCGAGATAACCACCAGAAAGGAGGTTGAAAGACGTTTATAAAACGAAAAGGCACCCCGTTGTAAATATCTGGTGTCAGTAATCACAGATGAGAGATCTAAACCAGAAACCCCCTCCAGAATAGCTTGAACGACAGCCACAATGTCGGAACAACAAAAACATCACGACCAGTTCAAAGATCAGACATGCGTTCTCTGGTCATGTCAACATTCCTCTACACATGTGAATCTTGGACCTTAAAGAAGAATAGGGGCACTGGAAATGAGGTTCTGTCAGAAACTATGCTATCAAGCATACAGAGACCACATAACAAACGAAGAAGTTAAGAGACGAATGCAACAGGAAATTGGGCCATATGCATGGATCTCCTAACTACAGTTAAAAGCCGAAAACTGAAGTGGTGTGGACATGTCATAAGAACAAGGGGTCTGGCCAAAACAGTCCCTGGCGGAAGAAGACAAGGCGGACAGAAAAAGAAGTTTGAAGATAACATCAAGGAATGGCCTGGACTTGAAGTGGGAGACACCATAAAGGATGACAGAGAGAAGAGAGGAGTGGAGGAGGATTGTCACTAAATCTTTACAGGTTTTCGCAAAATCCGTGATTTTTTGGATTTTTTATATATATGGATTTTTCAAGTTTCTAAAAAAAAAAAAAAAAGCCAGTTATCAAAAATTCCCTCTGATTATTTTTAGAAGCGATATATTTAAAAAAAATTAAAAAAAAAAAAATCACGGATTGGCGAAAATATCACTCTAAAGTCTCAAATTTCTCAAAAATTTAAAAAGTTTATCAAAATCCCTTCTGATCATTTTTTTTGTTTTGTTTTGTTTTGTTTTGTTCTATATTTAAATTTCATGGCGGTAGGTCCATAAAAAAAAAAAAAGTAGATTGCATATTTGTGGTGAAAAAAAAAAAAAACGCATTTGAGAAAAACGCACTTTAAGGTTTTTTTTTGCTAAGAAAATAACCCCTTAAGATCTTCTGGTCGAACTTACAATCTCAAAACATATTTGTTTCACCTACTAGACCTTTCTCGTGATTTCTATGCCTTATTTTGCCTTCTTCTGTCCCCCTACTCCCATTTTTCCTCCACTTTGGCTTCCCTACCTCCTTCCTCCGTTTAGTCATTTTAGGGCCCAGAGAGGGCTATATATACTGCTATGTCTTCCTCGGTCAAAACCAAGAGTGGTTGTACCCTTCCTGTGACAAATAATGCACTAATTCACTTTGAAACAGCAGAAAACGGGCATATTTCAGCCTAATTAGGCCGTGGGAATATTCCAGAGACCCAAGTGAGCTTTTTCACTGAAATTGGGTGTGCTCAGTGCCTCAGATGGTCAGCCAGTGTCCACCCCTGGCGGGGCTCCCGATAGTGGTAGAGGAGATCATAATAAAATACTCCTTATGCAATTTGCCCATAGCCAGCGAAATAGTGATGATCTATCACTGAATAAAGAGCCCAAAATGAGCAAGAGCCTGGGTGGTAGAGTGGCAGATCAACCTTTGCTTGACCACCCTCCCGACACCTTAGAATGGAGATATCGACTTTCTAATAACATTTTTATATGCAGCAGAGACCACACTTTTAAAAAGAAAACAAGGACCCAAAATCGAGTATTTTGAGCAAAAACCAAATCCCCCCCCCCCCCTCCCCTTAAAACATTTTCTATATGCAACTCTAAAAAACTGCAGGATCGCTAGGATTACTATAATGACCTAGATGTATAGCTGTAACTCAAGACGTTTAGCAAAAACACTTTAACAAAGCAGTATCTGATTTTGTCGACATTTTAGAGGCCTGTTTCACTTTCAGCCATACAATACATATAACAAAAAGAACCATAATATACGAGACAGGGCACGATGAAATCACGAGTTCATTATAGAAGGATGAACAGAAAAAAAAGGGGTCGGCCATTTTCTCGGTAAATTTACCTGCAGCAACAGGTCATTCCCACTGTCTTTAATTGCTCATACCATTGACTCCTACTAAGTTAAAGTAGAAACAAAAATTTGTTCACCCGCCCACAGAAAGGGAAATGAATAATCTTATAAGTGATATGAATAACTCCATATGTTCAACATTTGACGAGAGCCTCATCACGTTTCTTATATTTTCTATCATAACATGAATGACGTGCTTACAAGTCCTAGAACTGGACAGCCTGCATAAAAACATAGTGGTTTGTGCAGTCATCATTGTTTGACTTAAAGGTCTTTGGCCTATGAACGACCTGTCAAGATGAACCAATCAAAGACCAACAATTTATGGTTATATGATGTGACAATGTGAAACCATAACATCCTTGTGTGACATGTACTTCACATTGTGATGAGGAAGTCGCATAGTAAATTGACTCTTTGAAAGCCTGGAATTAATTGACCCGTATGTCCAGCTAATAGCAGTGCGTGGTGATCTCTCACACTGGTCAGCATGTGAGACCTGGTCATTCCTCAAAGTCATTGAACTTCACTGCCAGTAAAAATGGCATTTATTATTTTTTGACCGCCCTACTCATTTCTTTCACTTTAAGACTAAATAGTTAAGCTTTACAGTGCAAAGCACATAGTTATTATGTATGGCGTCCCGAGTGAATACTAACAGCTACAAAGTTTGGTTACCCTTGAAACAAAATAATTTAATGACATTCTCTAAATGTGTCAGAGAAACAAGAGGTGTTTATAAATTAAACATAAAATATGCTAAGATTACTGCAATTTGATCATGTCCCCTTTCAACCCCCGATTCGACCTGTTTCTCTATTTAGATAATTTGTTGAATTATATGTTCGTTTAAATATTTGTTCCTATGTACTGATAATGAAGAATAATTAAGAATACACATTTTCCCCCGAGAAAGATAAGAAAAGCACGTGAACATAGTCCACTTTGAGTCTAATGACTCTATAACATAAATATTGACTTTTGTTTGGCTCATTGTCTCATCGTGGTCGTGGGGACACTGACCTGTAGGACATCTCTTGGTCCAGGCTGACTGAAATATAAAGGCTAATCCTGTCTTTCCCACTTTGTTTGTCCACTCACTTCTTTCTCTGTTCTTTCTGCCTCGTTAAAGATTTAGGTTTTCCATCCTAGTGTCAAATAAGAAAATTTAAATTTGTATCAAGTCAGACGGCAACTACATGTATGCACATGGTTGTAATAGCTCTTGACTGCCTTTTCCAGTCTTTGATATCTAATATTATTACCATTATTTACTTGTTATTTCGTGGCCTCAGAATTAAATTATCCTAACTACACAATCATACAATTGTAGGACTGCGGTAGGACCTATAGGTAGGACCTATTGTAGGACTAGGTAGGTCTGAGACGGTGATTTGTTTAACTCGTGAATTCATTCATACCAGCACAATAAAACCATAATCCTGCTCATGCGCTGTTAAAACAAAACGGCCAATTCGAAGCCAGCCTGTATCTCTATTTTTCTTTCAATATCTGTAACGTTATCGGAGGATGAGTTATGATAGTCCATAAGATCTTGTTACATTATGTCAGTACCATCTAAATCTCATCTTCTTTTGTCTGACAGGATGTCAGCCGGAGGGCATCAAGCAGCTGTTTGAAAACTCACAATATCATTAACAAAATTGGTCTGTGTCTGGGACTAAACTATTATTCGTTCTCTGAAATTCAAAACTGTGACAACAACATTACTGTAGAATACAACTGTGTATCGAATATCAGGGATCCACAATGAATCCATTCGATCAACTGAATAATTAGTGGTCGCCAGTAAAACAAAAAACAAAAAAAAAATCTGTTTTCTTGTGCCCGTCTTTTTATACAAAGTACTCAAAATTTAAATGAGGTGTCAATCGTATTGAGCTTTACCATATATTATTTATACTTTTGGGACGTTGAGGATTAAATTGACTAAATTTGTTTTTTGCGAGTGCAGGAATGTTATTTTCTTTTAATATGTATGCTTATGTTTGTGTTTGTGTGTGTGTGCGTCAATGTGCATTGACTAGTGAAGCCAGAGTCCTGGAGGATTATCGCAAGGTCTCAGCCAAGTCGGCAAACAAACTCAATGACATCTTTGCTGGGAGTTGTCTTTTCCTGTTTTTCAATGGCCTTTTAATGAGCTCTTTATTCTGGACGATTAACCCTAGAAATGTCAAGAGAAATGGTCGAAGTGTCAGTGTTTCTCCAATGACTTTTATTCATAGTAGAGAAACAACAGTTTTCAGGTCTGAAAGATGATTGAAGATGAGTAGATTATTATTATATGTATTCTGTTTGAAGAGCAATTCAGGTACAAAGTAAAAATGGATAAGCCTTTTCCTAGATCGGCCCTATGACACATCAAGGGTTAACATCCAGGTTTCTGTACACGTCTCCTGCAAACAGCTCATAATAACCAGACCTCCCCCTGCGATTTATATAATCTAATCTGCAGATGTATCACTGCAGCATGTTGTACGTGACCTCTCAAATTACCTCGATAATTTCTCGATAATGGTTGTATCTATACAGAATGACGTTTGTTTAGCTGGGGTCTGTGCCTCCCCCCCCCCCCCCCCCTTTTTTTTTTCTTGTCTTTTTTTTTTTTTTCCCTTGGTGGTGTGCATAGTCAACCTATTGAGTCTGATAATCTTTCAAAATCCAGTAATCACTTCGAAAACCACAACAACATATGTGTCCTTGTGATAAGATGATATTCCATATAGCAACAATCGCTTCTACAAATGATTGCAACAATTTATTGCAATTTTTTCCTCCGAGCATGAAGGGACTCGAATCTCCGTACATGTTGAAACAAAATTGATGGGAAATTTACTTTTGTGCGTTAGTGCAACAACAAGAAAAGAAGTCCAAGATGCAGAACGGTCACATGAAGAATTTCTTGCAACGGTCAAGAAACACGAGCTACAGTGGTATGGACATTAGGTCTGAATTTCAGCTGGCCTAGCCAAAATGATTCTGCAAAGTAGAGTTGAAGGAGGTCGGAAAAGAGGGAGACAAAGAAAAAGATGAGTAGACAACATCAAGGAATGGACAGGCTTGGACTTCGATGGTTCGGAAAGTGCAGCTAAGGACAAGAAGAAATGGAAAAAGATGTTGCAAAGTCTACGACGGTGCCCCAACGACCTCAACAGGTTATGGGATAGGATAGGACAGGGAAAAAAGCGGGGGGGGGGGGGGGAAGCCAACTCGCCCTTTAAAAAAACC
>JBCAUA010498890.1:0-11228 GCA_038406235.1 Peronia verruculata | reverse complement strand
CCCCCCCCCCCCCCCCCCCCCCTTCTTCCTATTAAAAAAATTGCACGTAAATAATTCATTATAGCCTACTGGTACTCAATCCACCCATTGTCTTATCATGTCTAGGAAGTGTTTGAAACCATAAAATGCACAGAGATTGTATGATTTAGCGTCTAAAACGAGACAAAGGGATCTTGGAGATGGTTTACGCGGCCCATGTCACTGATACAATTAGAATCTACCTCGCCTACATGCATTAGCCTATGATCATCCCAGTGCAATATTTTTATGTTTCAAGATCAGAATGACACACTGCCGTAACGTTATTTCCGATAGAAAAAATCTCTCTATAAACACATTGCCACAAAAAAAAAAAGAAAAAAATACATTAAAGCACAAATTCATTTTGAAAAAAGCGGGCCTTTCGTTAAGGTTGCTGAGTTATGTGACAATGAAAATAGGACCTCGCAGCTTTGCTCACCATTTGTTGTAGCAACGGACTCTCTTGAAATCAATCCGCCATGAAAACTCATAAAAGTTACAAAACAGAAGCGTTTTAGTGATGCTTTTTTCAAAGTCACACTTTAAAATACTTATCTAATGAAATAAACACAGCTTACAACAATACATTGAGATAGAAGATTGAAATTTGTGATATGTATGAGAACTACATTACCCCTTGTAAATCAGAATCTGTGCTTCGCCTGTTAATGGTGGCTACAGGAAGTCAAGTACGTTGTCTGCCACCAATCGCAACTCGCAACTCATGTTGACAGTTTACAGAAGTTGGACGAAGTTTTCACATGAGTGGATGGAAAACTATATTGTAATTTAAATAGGTACGATTTTCCTGGTACACATTCCATTGTTTTCTGGTTCAGTACTGTCTGGGTGAAATCCTCCCCATAATCACGAAACCATTAAGCACTTATTGATTTTATTGAATATTGCAGGCTCTCTGTTGACATAGCGACGACAAGGAGGTTGATTATATCAAACTGTATCGATTTTCGGACTCGTTGTTTTGACAGGAATTGTTAGAAGTCTGGCATCACTTTGATGTTGATCTGGATTATACATAAGGATATTCACCAGTTCGATCACAGACTGTTCATATAGAGATCTAGGATTAGATCTATAACAATAATATGAGATCGATTAGTCAGCGATGATCAATGTCATGGTGTAATTTCAAATTGATTGAATAACTATTGCTCCTTGGCCTAGATCTGTATTATAGTACAAAATTTAGATCTAGATCTAGATTTGATAGCATTCTCTTCTTTTAATCAGGTAAAATAATCTTTAGATCGTAGATATTTAGTGACCCATTTTATTATTTTTTAATCTTACAATTACCACCAGTTTGTAGCAAGTTGCGAGATCTTCAAAACTCGGGTTATTTGTGTTAGGAATGGAGTTATATTTAGATCTACATAAATCAAGTAGATTCAGATCCATATCTTTTGGTTGTCAAGTTTCTTATCATTATATGGAGGATAGCCATCTAGATATAGGCCTAGAATATTATGCACATCAGCACCCTCCCCCCTTCTCTTTCAATAACTAGCCTACACATATGCTTGTAATTCTCATGATGAATGACATCCACATAGATTAGGCATTTTTAAAGGTTGCTGCGATGTTCAGAAGATGTATAGTGACTTTAATACCCATGGGTAATATGGATGTAACAATGAAATTTTGTAGCTTTATCCCGTTATAATAAAGTCGGTATGAAACTTTGAAAGTAAAACTGAAAATGTAGTTATACAAGGAGATTCAGTTGGAAGTTAAGGTATATGTTTGGCATGTTTTTTGCAGTAAAATACCAATCCAGGTAAAAATTGTTGGTTCCACTTTAAGAGTTTTCATAAATATCTCTTACTACTTAAATAACATCTGAAACAAAGGCAATGTGAAAATGACCTTATTTTTTAGTGTACTTTTCTTTTCTGGAGCGAAGATCTTCATATTTTTGAAATTTATGAAATTTTGCAGTCCTGACCTGTTATTCTGCATTATCATTCACTGTGCTTCTTTGAACTCACTATAGGCCAATGTATATTTCTGATGATGTGTTGTACGTTTTGTGTCTAAAGCTGAATAGAAAACATTTGCTTTTCATAAAATAAAGTCTGTATAATGTAAATATGAATTCTTGAAATTCCATGAAAATAGAAACTGAGACTGTTTGTCACCAACACTCTTTGTTGCACGCTAGTTCTAAAAAACCCACAGTTCAGAGGTAGGTCGAGAAAGGCTATTATGTCTGTATATCTCTTGCCAGATCTGGAAAATAATGGTGATAAGAGATTTAGCACATGATCTAGTGAGTGCGAATCACTTTCTCACACAGTTGGCATTTGCATCTTCCTGCCTACAGGTTCCTTGTCCTCTGATATGCTAAGAATATGGTGAAGTATGGTTCTATAGTCTTTACCATGTCAAAGTTGTATTGTCCCTAAATTCTGTTGTCCCCCCCCCCCCCTTTTTTTTTTTTCTTCTACTCTCTTCTTTGTCTTTTCATGCACCCTGAATGTGCTGGAGCACTTTACCCAACCATTCCATTTTGTCTGTGAATTTACTTTCTAGAAATTGAAAATGACATCCACTGCAACTTATTTTGTCTGATGGTTTGAAAAGCTCATTAATTCATTGGCTCGATAATTTTTCACGCATTTTTACATAATTTTCTGAGGAAGAGGCTGGTTTTTTTTTGAGGCGACTGAATGGCTTGTTGGGGGAACGGAAAATTCTCTGATTGGTTGGCGCATTGTAGCAGCTGGGTTAATAATCATAATAAATGTTTCACAGCTGAGTGTTCAAAAGATGATGTCTGAGCTGAGATATTTAATAACTAATTTTGGTTTTCAGTAAATAGCACTGTCAGACTCCGTTCTAATTTTTTTTGGTTGTTGTTTTAGACGTTGGTTCTCATCTCTTTTATAAGTATTGACATGTTAATTTCTTTCCAATGTATCAGCGAGCAATCAGGTAAAATGTATATACCACAGAAAAACTGCATTTGTGGCACACATACTTCGAATGCATTTTGAGGGGAACGGGAAGGTGTCAGAAGACAGCATGTTCATATTCATGAATTGTCCTGAAGAAGACTCAAGTTGACAAAAAAATTTGGCTTTCACTTTCAATATCAAGATGAAGCTATTTATATGTGTTATTTGCTTTCTTTAATTGTTTAGTTAGTTGCCGGTTGGACAGTCTTTTTCTATTTTATAAATTCATGAATACATACATGTTAATCATTACATAATTACATAATAGACTTCTGCAGTTTCCATCCAGGAACATGGGGAAGCTTAACAGATTTCTCAATTGTGCAAAGAGTTGAGGGGTTTGGGGAGGGGCTATAAAAGGGAAGAATAAATGGGAGCCTGAAAACAATTTGGCTCAGCTCTAAAGGTTGATTGCAGGCTGGTTCAGAGGTCAGGAGAAGAGTTGATGGCTGGTTTGCATGTCAGAAACAAGAAAATGGAAATTTGAGAATTGGGGGGGAGCTCATAATTATACCTCAGATTACAGTGGCCATGCCATTGAACTTGGAATAGCCAGAAATGCGCATTGCTGCTGGAGCATTTTATCACTCACTAGAGAAAGCTGTGAAATGTATCATCTGTGCTTTTGTGACATGTACAAATTACTTATCATTAGTTTAGAACTCAGAAATAAATAAATTGCAAGCTGTATCAGTAATGTAAATTTTACTCAGCATAGCAAAATGGGGGGTCACTGTGGCTATGTGGTATAGTGTCTGCATCACGGTGAAAATAACTCACATTGGTGAGGTTGTGGTCAGGATTGACTCATGTGTCCTCCCGTTGGGGGATGGGAGATATGAAGATCGAAAACCTGCATTTTTTTATTCTGGCCTCCTGTGGATAGGAAAGCCCAATGTCTAGCCTTCTCTGATAAGGGTGAATATATTTTGGAGGTCCCATATGTATGATGTGCACGTCAGAGAACCCTTGACAGTTCAAAATCGATGAAGAGTACGTGGAGTGACACTGTCTGGCAAAATTTCTACATTCTAAATTTTTACCCACTAAAATTCACACCAAAAAATAGGTAGCCTATTAAAGCCAGGATAATCCTATTTTCTCAGGAGTGAAAAATAGAAAAGCAAAATGCAGGTCTTTTAGAAGAAGAAAGTCATTCTAAGTTTCTGGTTTCAAATCTCATTTTAAACTATTTGAGTTATACTGTAGGTATTAGTGACTTGGTAGCAGATCACTGTAGTGACAGATTGAGATCACAATATTGCCATTGATAGGAAGCTTTTAGGCAATCATTACTTGAATAAGAATAAATTATAATTGAATTGCTTGATTTCTCCTCAGCTAGTGATGAATTTGACATTTACCTGGCAGGTAGCATGATATTAAGGAGGAATTTTGTTCTGGATAGTTAGTTGGATCATATATATCAACTTGTATTTCCCAGCTTTGGTTAGAAATCAGCATCATCCTTTCGGGAATCCAAGCACGTGAAATTTTGGTTTTTCTTTTATGAATGAAACATTCGCCTCTCAATTTCTTGTTAAGGGTGATAAAGAATTTACAATTCTACTCCTTGTGTAGATACTGTACTGTATTTGATCAATGAGACACCAGTTTGATGCATTGATTATGGAAGTAAAAAACATTTATATTTTAGACTGAAACATTCTTCAGAAAACATATATCATATTTATGATGATTAAAGAATGAGATTAACTAAAGAATCATATAGTGCTATCACAGCCCAGGTTTTTAGTAACCAAAATAACTTTTTTTTGTGTGTATGTAAACAGTTCCTGATTATGGTAAAACTTCAGCCATAGTGGAGAGATTGAGGTTGCTCCTACCTCAATGATTCACTGAAAGCAGAAGTCATGGATGAACTGGAAGACAGAAAGACTCCTGTCACTGACAGGACAGGAACTCCTGATGACACTGCTCGATCCAAGAGCCAGGTCAGTGGAGATATTGTCTTTGAGGCCAAGAAGAAAAAAAGACGTATGACACCCAACCTTGTCAAAGATGCTGATGAGCATGAAGTAACTTTCACTGTTACCATTGCAATGGCCATACCAACAGGTATTTATTGCTTATCATATTTATTAATATTGACTTTTTTTAAAGTGAAATGCTTTACAGTTGTGTTCAGTTGATACTGATCCAAGCTCACTTTTGCAGGAGTGAAGTGTAATTGTCATCACTTTTGAAAAAGTGGCCTATCTCTTGTTTTGAATTTGCATGTACTGTGTGAAGTGTTTTCGAATGATGTTGCACAGGTATTTCCAGTTTGCATGCACCATACCACTTGTGCATCAATTTTGGTTCTTTCACAAAAAAATTTACAGTGTTGAGAGAATGCACTGGTTACCATTACATATTATACATATATTCATCAGATTACAGTGACCATGAAATTTCTCGGTTAGCAGGTATATTTCTTTCAAAGATTTCTATTACTTAAAATTAAAATGCTTTATAGTCGTTTATTGATCATTCTGTACTTCTTTGCCCTTTTCTTTTCTTTATCACTCATCATATATACATAGGTAGATCAGCACAATGTTAAATTAGTTTTAAGCACCTCATATACTGATACATGTCAGAGCTTTTTTAAAAGTTTTTAAGTTAAAGCAAAAACTGCACAACAGTTTATATCTCATATTTCAGCTGCTAATGTTGTTGTCTCTAAGCATCTATTATTCATTTTTGTCTTTTATGCCTATGTGTAATTTTAGTAATTTTTGTTTTTGTTTTTAGTGGTAGTCTGAGTGTTACATCATTCTTTTCCATCACAGATGTACTTTGCTCAAAGTTCATTTGTCTTGATTGCATTCCCATTTCCAGTATGCTCCGTTGAGGACTTACCATCCTTTAATCACCCTGCCCTTTTGTCTGCCATTATTGATGTTGTTAAAAAGCTTTCAGTTTTTCTTTGACTGTTCTACATCATCTTTTGCTACCAACAGTCTGCTTGATAGTCTTATAATCTCTAGGTGGTCCCATGGTGTTAATGAAATATGCAGTTAATTATGATTAACTTTACGAATGGCGTCACTGAATCTGCACACTGAATGTTATAATAATATGTGGCTTTGGTACTGTAGTGACTGCACTTGATAATGAAAGTTTCTGACCGACGTACATTGTAGCAGCGTTATTTATTGTTACTTTTGTCTCATAGACAAACTGTGTTTGAGAACAGCAGAGAGTTTTTACTTTTCTTGTAATGCTGTTATGATGGAAATAGCAGTGAACTGAAACCTAAATCTCTGCTTTCATAATATGATGATTTTTCTCGAGCATGATTAGAACAGAGTAAGGTTGGGTTTGGATGAGCTGAGAAATGGAGGAAACAGCGTGGCATGACACTGTCCTTTCAGAAAACAATTACTTACACAGTAAGTCCAACAATAACGACAAAAAATCGTGTTTCGTAATTTACTAAGGGTCAAGAAGTCATTTGTGTACCAGTGCGCCCAGTTTGCTAAAGTGAATCTATCCTTGAAGAACTAGAAAAACAGATTTTAACCTTGACCAAAATTTTCAGGCTTGCTTCTTGTCTTTGGAGCATGCCGGCTAGATGACTATCGAAACTGGTAATAAATGGGCCCGAGGCAGATTTTATTCTCCAATTCTCAGCGGACTACAAGAAACCGCTACTCGGACAACAATCCTAACACCGGCGTTAACTGCGGGCATTCATAATGCAAGAGTCACACTGCTGGCCTTTTGTTTCATTGCAAAGGCCCCGGCACGTGCAGTTAGCGCTGGTCGGAGAGCGCCGTGGAGCGTTGTGTCAACAGCGATTAATCATTTACACCGGCGGCCTGTAATTAACAGGACTCGTCGGCTGCCATTCAGCCACTTGGCGTCTTCCGTTACTGGGGACGCCCGGAATCACGCCATCGTGGTTCCATGAGAGACACAGAAGTGTTTTAGTCTTTATCTCCTTTTTGCCAGGGCATAAAGGCATGGCACACGGCATGGGTTCAATACACGAAAGCCTACAATATGTTAATGTTCTTTTGCCTCTTTGTTCACCGGGCTTCTCGTTAAATCGTGCACAGTAAATATATTTTTTTTTTATTCTGTAACGTCCCTTTTAACCCCCCCCCCCGCCAGCCTTCATTCCAATCCATTTTCCCATGTTTTCTCGTGTAGAAGTTTTTTGGAGTTGCCCTGCTGATTTCCAAGTTTGTTTTTGTTTTTGTTTTCTACTAGTATCTCTCTCCTCCCAGAGCTACGGTACTGTCTTTTGTTTATTTTATTTATGTAGACTAGCTGTTTCTTTCTTTTCGATTGTTTACTGCTTGGTAGTAGTGTGTCCTACTTTATAGTCCCACTTTATGATATAATTTTGTGCTATAACATAGTGTCATTCTCATTTTATGTCGTGGGTTTTGTAATTTTCCTGGTATTTTCCCGGAAAAGAAATAAATTGTTTATAGGTCCTACTGACCCATTAACTCAGGCCTTTGAACTTTCAGGGACCACTCACAAATCTGAAACTTGAAAAATGTCCCACTTTTATTGGGCGGAAAAAAGTCTCATTTTTTCCTGAAGGATCCAAATCAAACTGAACTTCATGAATATTTGTAGGGCTGTTACATGCTTGTAGCTATCTAAGGATTGTCAGAGGAACTAATCAGACTGTTCGTGAAAGGGGTATTAAAAAACTAAAATAAAATGAAATAAAACTAAATGAAATGGAGGATGAATGAGGGACAGGAAACAGGAGTTGATCTAGCTGAAATGTCATATTTTCGAAAAGGTAAATGGGCATCGCTGTAGTTATAAAATCATTCTGCCCACTCCCATCCTCTCAACTCCCCCCCCCCCCTCCTATCAACCTTTGTTTGTATGTATGCCTTTCTTTCTATTCTCTCTTCTCTTTTTCTCCTCTTCCTCCCCTCGGGCTTGCCAACATTCTTTTTATCCTATGGTTGTCTTCTTGCCTCGTATTTTCTGCTCTCCTTTTTATCCCACAACTTCTTTTTTTAGCCCATCATTCTGTCTTTCTTGAATAAATTTTTTTTTATTTATCTTGTGATTGATGCGTTATGGACCTCCACATCTCTCTATTTTCAGGCCAGTGATATGTTATCTGAAACATCCATATTTATGCATTTTTGTCTTTAACCACCGAAATATAACTTTTTTTTTTTCATTGTTCTCCTTTTTTCCTCTCTGTCCTCCTCTCTGTCTGTCTGTCTTTCTTTCCCTCTCTCTGTCCCTCTCTTTTGTCAGAATCATGTTCTTTTTTCATGTCTGATTGTCTTTTGACTTGTTGTAAACTTATTTACCATTTTTAAGGGATTTTTTGTTTTCAATATCACCAGTATCATTAATGTTACATTTTTTCGCTGAATTTTGTCTTTGTCAACACAGGAAAACCAAAAGGTATGTTGCTCAACTGAAGTGAAGCCATCTCTCTCTTAAGTTCCCACTGGGATTGGGGACTAATTTTGTATCATCAGTCTCACTCCTCTTTCTTTGAGTTCTGTAACACAAAGCATTTATGTAACACTTTTATATGCATCTCCTTCATATATTAAATGGCGATTGTGTAATTTTTTATCTGTCTGCGCTCTTTTTAGTTTGTCGACTCCAGTTTTCACCTATTTCCACATTCCCGACTTATCTTTAATTACTATCTTCGCTTGAACAAAAATAACGTCTCAATAAAACATGCACAACTTTGCCTGCTATATCACATTATCCATATCACATACTATGTCTCATATACAGTTAAGAGTGAGGCAAAACTATTTATGAAAATTGATGGCATGCACGGATCCCCATATTTATCATGTAAATCGTTGAACTGCCGGTGACACTTGCTGATACTGTAGTAATGGATGCTCACATCTATAATGGTTTGAGCGGTTGCATTCATATAATTATAGATGTTACGAACACACCCTTTTGAATATAATGTCGGACATATCAAATTTATTGTTATCCCGGGTGTATTTTTCACAGAACAAGCTCTTTTATGCAGCATCCTTTAAAAGTTGTTGCCAAACGAAATCCACCTCAAGTCTACAGCGCACATATATCGAGCACATATTATCATGGAAAGAGGTCACATGTGATAGAATACTTACAAAAGAACCACGTGGAAACCTCTCCTCTTGTCTGGGTATCTAACATTCATAGCGAGAATAGAAAAGTTGAATTGATGGAGGAGAGAGAGGAAAAAATCCCCAAAATTAAACATATTACGAGATGATATTTTAGATGTTTAATTTATGTCAGTTTGTTTCATTAAGTGTGCATTTTGTCCGAGAATATCTTCACCTACTTAAGTTTAATAATTTTTTTCTCATGCCTGGTATATCTGATAGTTGGTACATTAAGTCTCAACGATAATTTTGCATTTTTTTTTTTTGTTTGTTTGTCGGCAAAATTGTCATCTTTACATTTAGATCTTATATCACTTTGCACTATAACACACTTACCGTGAAACGAATTCCGTACATCCATGGCATCTGTCTCCTTGCATGGTAAATAATAATATATTTCTTGAACAGTGCTTACTGGTGTTACATCCAGAACTTATATTTAAAAGCGAGTGGCACTGACAGAGAAAAAAACATACCATGCAAATAAAACCATGTAAGTAAATCATTAAAAAAAAGGTCTTTTGAGGAAGAGTGGAAACAAATGACCATAAATATTATTGCACTTTTGACTTTTAATTCTCTGTGTTGCCGCTCTAATAATGAAAACCACATGTTGTTCATTTGTTTCCGTGAACCAGATGTTGTACTGAACACCTTAACCTTTGCTTAGCAATATGTGGAGGCAGTAGAAACAGATGTCAGATGTACCATTTATACAATAAGCATTTTAAATATCCTTAATGTCATATCACGTTATATTGTTTACATTATTGTAAATGAGACATAGCCCTTCCCCAGATGATCCTAGGATATTGAAATCTCTCCATATAAACCTGAATTATTATGATAGTAATAAACGATATATTATCCCGATTTATCTAAATCACCTAGGATTTTTGCATGTGAATTCCTCATAACTTAAACCACGGAGTGTCATGCGCTGTCATCTGTTTACCTATCACATGTACTTAAAACTATAAAAGGGAGGAAGAAAAATGTAGGCGATTCACAGGATCACCGTGGCTCTGTGATTTGGCCCCTGCTTCATGGTGAAAACAACACATGTCTGTGAGGTTGTGGCCGGGATCGACTTGCGGGTCCTCCATCGGGGGATCGAAGACACGAAAATAAGAAACCAGCATTTTTTAGTGACTCAATGGTCCCCCAGCTTCCTCTGGGTTGGGAAGCCCGACGTCTAGCCTTCTCTGATAAGGACGAACATACTTCGGAGGTCCCGTGTGTACGTTACGCACGTTAAAGAACCACTGACAGTTCAAACTAGATGAAAAGTAAGCGAAGTGCCGCTGCCGGGCAAAATTTTCAAAATTCAAATTTCTGCCCACAAAATTCTCAGGAAACAACAGGCGCCTTTGTTACTTTCTCGGGATCGAAAGGCTCAAGAAAAACAACCATTGGCGATCCACATTCTTTTGGAACAACCCCTATTTCCAAGAGGTGTATGGGGAGGACACAATGGGATGTGAAGGAGAGAAGAGGGGGTGGGGGGGGGGGGGGTGAAAGAGTACCTCCTTGTCTGACTTTGGGAATATATTGGCATACATGGCTTTCAGTAAGAAAGGCGATTCTCTTCTCTAAGTAATTACCACATTACTGAAGCGCCATGGGAATACCCAGGAGAATCTGGAGTTCAAGTAGATATGCATGGATGGCTCTAATGTGAAATGGCATTGTCTGAGCTTGATGTCAAATGAACGTGGGCCAAGACGAACTTGAGCTTTATACATTTACAAACTGCTTTTTCAGCCGATTGGAGTTATTTATCATCATTAATTCCCAGAGTTTACCATCATATTCCGCTGTTGTGAAGCTATTTCTATAATTGCTTTTCCTGTTGGATCTAGTAACGAAAACTGTCCCGATATTACAAGTGCATTTGTTGAATATCAGATTCCCTAGCAGTTGAGGAATGTACATATGATGTAGTGGCCAGACAACAATTTATGATTGTTATATTAAGAAATATATTAGTTCATCACTTGATGACTTGATACTGCGTAATTCACAACATACGAGGGACGTCCGAAAAGAAACCGGAAAAGGGTGATAACTCAAAAAGTTTTAATCGGATCGATTTGAAACTCAC